>BGPR01006303.1:70833-81930 GCA_013235015.1 Araneus ventricosus | reverse complement strand
ATTGAAAAAAGAAAACATAAATAAGGCAGTTTTAACTCCCTAAGTAATTTACCAAAAAAAATCATTACGAGACATAAGAAGCAATGCAATGCGGAGCGACCAAATCATGTCCGGATTCTTAAGTTAACTAATTTAAATTAATTAAAACATATTTTGGATTCTAGAGACAAATATAAATCTCTTTTGAATAAAATTTACTCGTATTTCATCTTTCTATTTATTTAATTCATCATTCACTAAGTTTAAACAATTAAACAATGAGCTTCAATGAATATGAAAATTTCCCTTGAACAAGGAAACAATCTAGAGAAAGAAATATGAAGAAATTTTAAAAGCACCATTATGTTAAGTTCAAATACCATCCTCAAAATTCATCTCCAAAGCCAAGAGACTTATCTTTCATCTAAACAAAAGCTTTTAATCATTACTGAGAATACTGAAAATATACGAGACAAATATATCTTTCTTCGAACGGACACCATTAAACTTGAAAGAAGGAATAACAACATATCTTGATTCCCCATCGAGGCCCACATTAAATATGAAATTTTAATTTCTTTTGCAGTCGTACTCAGAACAACCCATTCAAATAATACAATCTTTTAAAAAGACTGAGCTAATGAACTTTTAAAAAATACCAAGTACTTATGCGATATGATTTTAAATCTGACGCTGTGTAAGTAATTTACAAAACCAATCAAAATTATTGTGCCGACAATGTGATTTGAACAAAATATAACATTTCTATAAGTATTCCATCTTTCCTGGAATAATCAACGTCCATGGACTCCACCTCTGGTCAAGGAAATACTGAAAACCCCTTCTTCTGTGTTATTTAATGCTTATTCTTTTTCAACCTTTCACCATTGCTGCTTTCTTTTTCTGCATCCAAATGCACCAATTTATATCTTCCAAAATCTGTTTGCAGTTGTTTGCTAAGTCTGGAATGGCTGGAAGTTGAGTCTTATTGAAACATCTGCAAACATCCGGCACTTATTAAACAGAGGTTGTAGTGTGAATTAATACAGCTGCGTTGAGGAAGCTTTATTTGCATGCTTATTCACCTGCCCTTTTGGTGATCAAGATCTTAAACTGAATGCAGTTTTTTGCTACAGCATTTAAAGGCAATGTTCCACCTTCCTATTTTAGACTACCACCCGTATGTACCAAGGATGTAGTAGTATACCTGAGATTTTAACTAATTGTTGTCTATTAAACTTATCGTTATAAATTTGTGTTTTATTTTCTTTGTTGTTCACACTGTGTCACCATGAAGCAACACTCTGATGAATGGGTCTTGTTATATAAATATTATAGGAAGTGTGGTGCTGATTGCAGGCAGATCCACGCTGAAAGCAGCCACCACTCATACCTGCACCAACTGCACCTTTAACATATTTCCAACTTCCCCAGGTCCAGAAATGAATTTTAGAGTGAGCCAGGTATACAGAATCCCAAGCCATTTCAATAGAAACATGGGGTTAGAAATGCAAAAAATGCTACTGTGCTTTTGTCAGTGAATTAAGTAAAAGAAAAGGATACACCAGATGAATGTGTAAATAGGATTACAGGTTGGGAGTTCTAATTCTCTCCTTCCTGTAATTGAAGTAGAAATGTTCTTATAGGGCTATTATACTTATTTTATGTTATGCGTAAGAGGCCTGGGATCCTTCTGTCTACTTACTCTTTTGTTGGAGGCAACGACTGTTGCCTTACTACTTTGATACATAACGGTATATAACGATTGTTGTGTGGGTGTTATTGTAAAATAAAGGTTTGAATATCAAAAAAAGACAAAAAATTAGAAGCACTTTAATTACGCGCAAGTGTGCATCATCCAGGAAAAAATTGCGAAGCAAATAAAATCTACAATCTACAAAAAAAAATTAATCCAGTTTAGAGAAGTTAGTGTTTCACCTACTAGGATGAGATAGGGTGCGCATCTATTTACTTGCACCATGTCCTTTCTTTCTTTTGCTGTTGTTCCCAAACTTTTAAAGAGGTAACATTTTAACTCTCTTTTCATATATTCTTGTTTTAAAAGACCACTATACCTCTTCAAACGTTTTCCTTCCAATATATTCCGGACAATCTGCCTTAGAGGATGTTAAATCAGACCCCAAAGTCTTTGCTTCTTGCCAGAAAACTCTATTCATTTTTAAATCTGCAAGGATGAATGGCTCTGACAAAGCTCATCCACCGAATTCTTACTCTTATCGTTGTCTGCTATTACTTTTGTATTTTAACTCTTCCACGAATAAAATTCCCTTTATTAGTATTTCTTATTTATTTTGTTGTAAAATAGACTACTTTTCGTTAAATCTGAAAATTTTCAACGTAATGAACTTACAGAGGGAAAACAAATCTTAAGGTATTAATACAACTGCAGCTGTTTGAATAATTAAATCATTGGCCAAACAGCATATATGCTGAAGAAAGGGTAGGACGCAGTATCAACAATACAAACCTTGGAATAGATGAAAAGTAATTGTTCGAAATGACTTGCTGTCTATAAGGACAATATTTGCTAAGGCGTTCTTAGTCTATAATTGCAGGATTGAATCCAGGTTTTTTTATGAAAAATAAAAAATATTTTTTGAGAAAAAGATATTACGTAAACTTCTTCAATTTTGATAGTCATATTTATTTTACGTTTAATATTGTGTTTATTGAACCAAATATATGGTAATTTGATACATTACTAAAAAAGACAGACAAGAGAGATGGTGAAATGCCTCATTCAAAACTTAAAAAGAAGTCAGCTAAAAAAGGACTGTTTTTGTGAACTTGAGAAGGGGCCGCTTTAAGTGAAGTGGAATTTTAGAAGGGGCCAAGATGTATGAAGTGAATTTTAGGAAGGGGTAGTACCGTAACTTAATTACTCACCTTGGATGACCCAATGAATTAATAGATGCTATGTTGTAAATTTTCGTCTAAGGAAATCTGCATTTTATCTGTGTCTTCTTGATGGCATTTGAATTGTCTGGCAAAGAAAACCCCTGAAGCGGCACAACATCATGTTTGAATCCTATTGCCCCATTGGTAAGTAATATTTGTTTGTGGATGCCCATGTTTCCTTTAAAGTTTGTAAATCTTTTCTAACTAAAGAACCATGTCTATTGTTTAAAAATTTAGCTTTTTCTTAAGATATTAAGGTTTAATACATTACCCTCTTTCCATAGTTAAAGAAAACTTGTCGCGGAAACCTTGTCGTCAGCAGGCAGTTGCTTTTGGTCGCCAGTACTATAAGATTACATCCTTTTCGGGGAAGGTGGCGAAAGGCTCCGCTAGTTAACAAGAAAAGTATCGTAGGGTTTTAGTAGATTTCATCTCAAGCTTTATTACAAGCTTATTTCTAGGCTTTATCTAAGTTTGTTTCAGGTTATCCGTCGAGCCCCAGGCTTTAATTAATCTGGTTTCAGCTCAAAAGGTTAAGATGTCTCTTCTGGCGGACAAATCCCAGATAGCACGTAAGTTTTATAAGTCGATTTTGACTTATTTGGCAGCAAAATTTCAGCGTCAACTTGAACTGAACTTGTAGCAAAACCGATGTGACAAATAGCGCCACCTTTTATGAATCAAAATCCATTGCAATTTTGCAAAATGTTTCCTGCAAAAGATAGCGCAATAATAAAGAGATAATTATCTTTGTCTCCTGTTTTTTAAAAAAAAACATCCGATTTTAGTTATATCCTAGATTCGTAATTTTTTTATTAATTCAATAACAATGATAATTTGTGAAAAAATAACTTTATAAAAAAATCTTCTTAAATATTTTCCATCTTTTACTAAATTACATCACTCTCACTTTGAAGAAAAACTGAGAATGCCTTTCTTTTCTAATGCTGAAATTTTAACGTTTGTTAAACAAAATTTTAAATTAAAAACAGTCATGTTTGTTGAACAATAATAACTAGACATTTCATTCATTCTTAAAAAAAAAAGTAATTATTGAAACCTGAATTTTAAGTAATTTATTCTAATTAGCAAAACGCGTAGTTATTAGCGAAAATCGCTCTCCTTTTGACTTCCAACCATATTCCTCAACTCAAAAAAATTACCTAAATCCAGAAAATAGAAGTTAAAAACAAATCGCTACGAATCGAACTGAACCGATGCATTATGTCGTCCCATCTTCTCCCTCAGATTTCAACGGCTCTAATGGTTAGCATCTCCATGCTTGAAACTGGGAGAGGCTTGAGTTCTTGCATCCTGGCTAGGTTTTTACCTGTTTTTACAGATTGTAATAAAACAATGGCAAGCTTGGTGGCAAACTTTCTTACTGCGTTCGTTTCCCCAAGGATGATTCCCCGGAGCTTTTATTAACTTGCTGCAAGCTTCATAATTTCACATGACAATGGTAAGGTAAACTTGCACCCCTGTCATGACAAATTTGTGGCAAGTTTGCTGCAAACTGTAATTGCTATCTGCTAGGAACCTCCCTCCGGAAGCCGTACTCCTACAGAGTGTGTCCATCCTTTTTCACCCCCCCTTCTGATGTCATCTTGATTCAACTTAGAGTTATCTGGAATGTCAATTAATCATATCAATTATAACCTTAATTATAATTAATTTCTAGCCTAATTTGTTTTTTAATTGAACTTATTTGTACGATTTCAATATTTCCAAACTGAAAATGAATTTTAAAAAAGCCGAAAGGAGAAAATAATTAAAACAAAAAGTTACCTTTAGCACATCTATTAAAAAATGTGTTTTAAAAAAGGTATTCTAATTAAAAATAAATATAATATACAACTTCATGCCTGTCGTATATCAGTTGCAAAAGCACCTTGGGCTTATATTTGGCCGTGGCTGGTATCCTTGGCCACGATAGTTTGAATAAACCATCTCAGTGAGTGCTCACATTACGTTATTAAAGTCTTTTGGGCAAAGCATTTGGAGCCATAAGGAAACACTTTTAGAGGCAGACATTCATTTTTTTCATTCTCGTCAGCATCTAAGCTTTGAAAAGGTAAAGTCAAATCTCTTAAACGAAGCTAAATAAATGTCCCTCTCAGCATAAAGATATGATATTTATTTGAGGTTTCCCATTGATGATGTGGGGCAACGAAAATGAAATATCTGCAACTTATGAAGTAAACCAAAACTCAATGCATTCTTGGATTGTTTTACTCCCATTAATGGGATAAAACAGTTGGGAAATAATTTGAGGTTCTGGAAGAAAGGTGTGTCTCCCTGATGACAGGCCAGGAGGTGACACCTCCTATTCCATTTAATCTGGGGACCTATGAAGATATCCTTGAAAAAAATTCTTATTAAATACATCTCCAAAACAGAGGCAGTAGATAATTTTCACTAGGCAGTGCAATTCTAGTCGGGCAAGTGGGAAGAGTGTTAGCAGAAGCTAACTCACCCACATTTTTTTTACTACACGTACAAAACTGGACCCAGACAAATTCAGAGGCAGATATATACTTGCATCCAGAGTTTTAAATTACCACAGAACATAGGGCCGCAAAGGCAGTGCTTATGGGAAGCGAGTTTGCCAATATCACTTGTTGGTCTCAGACAGGCAGCTTGAGTTATTACCATTTGTTAGTAAGCTGCTGATAGCTAAAAGTGTCCTAAATATTGCATGCAGTGGAATTTCTATGAGATGCATTTTAGAACATGAACGTATGATTTAAAATAGTCATTTATTAGATCAATAGACTACATTTGGTGAATTATATTTTCTATATATCAAGACCTTTATATTGCAAAGCAACAGCTTATAGCCAAAGTCTTCTGAGAGAATGCTTAGAGAACCGCAACACTTCCTCTCTTTCCTCGAAAGCCGATATAGAGACAAGTATATGTACTCTAATAATCATTTAATATCAGCTGCGAATCATTAGACAATGATTCCGATTAAATAGCTGCTAAAAAACATCAATTGAAGTGATTAATTTAGCAGAAATGCTTCCACCTAGAATAAATAATGAGAGAATTGTAGAAAGAGCTTTAGCTTAAATGCAGAATTTCCCAACACAAAGCGACGATTTACTGGTAAAATCAGAAATGCAGAGTGTCCGAGAAATTTGCTGGACACTGTTCAAAATTAATAAAATAACTAATAATGTTTCAACTACGGAATTTTAAAAAATCAAAGCTGCAGCTTTAAAACATTACTTTGAGATAGGCAACGCATTTTCTTGTGGTCCAGGGGTGTCGTCACTAAAATCAGGATATTAGTTTAGGTCGTTTTCAAAGATTAACCTTTCCAGCGGGCGTACGTGTAAATAAATGATGGATATGCATCGTATTATATAAATATATCGTGCTGTTTTACAAAAATAATACCGCTTTTATTTATATTTGATCTATTATTTTTACATGGTAAACAAAGATTTATAAATAAAAATTGCACTTAACTTATAAAAGAAAACGATATAAATATGTAAATACGATGCACACGCAGCATCTCTTGAAAACGCGAGCCCGCTGGAAGGTTAAACTAAAGAAAATAAGAGCATGAAATTTTAGGGAATTTCCACCTCTTTAATTTGTTAATTCACATATAGTGTGAATGGAGGTAAAAAAAGGCACCACAAAAAACATTGTCTCTTCGCTGTTAGATATACCATCGACATGCTACTGACTACAGCTTCAATCTTAAGTTTTCTGTCCCTTTTGCCTTTTCTTGAATATCTCGAAACTTCAGTTTCACACTACATGTACTACCGATGGCTCGCGTGCCTATATAGTCCCATCCGAGGCGCTCGGTGTTATTTGCCTGAAAGAACCAACTGCCTTTGGTGACCAGCTTGTTCGCTGGAAGCCGAGTACTCTAAACTAATGGCCTCCCAGTATAATTTGATATTCAGGTTCCCTTAACTACAATTCTTTAAATCAAAGTCGTAGATAGATTTAATCTTCTGTCTTTTCCAGTAGCCTTCCAATTCATTCTGTTCATCTGCAGAACGTCCCTGAAGGCCGAAGTCGAGTAACTGTCTGGCCGTGTATCATACAATGGCATCATCTTCGTTCTTATTTCTTCTTCTTCAAATATGATTGATTTAAATGGAGTGAAACATACATTTTTATTCCAGCAGCATATTAGCTGGATGAAAATATATGATTAAAACATATCATTAAAACATAAAAACATTACTCTTTAGCTTTCAAATACAGGTGAGAAGAAAATAAAGATACGCAAAATGTCGAATTGGTGTTTGCAGCAATGAAAAGTGTGGTACGTAACTGACCAAAGTATACCCTTTCCAATTTATATCAATAGATACCTATTTCAACTTCATAATATTTTAACGCAACTGAATTTTTACTATTGCATATCTTTTCAATGGTTTAATTTTTAGGCATATAATACATCAGTAAAATGATGGTTGTGTTGGTGTTTTTGGCGGAAGAGCCATGGAGTTGACCATACTGCTCCAGAAAAAAAGTAAAATCATGTCAAGATAAAAGTATAAGATTGCATATGTATAAAAACCGATGAAAAAAGTTTTCAATTAAAATTAAATTATGTTTAAATTGAGAGTAAAAACTGTTTGCTTTCAAAAATGCAAAAAGATGAACATGAGAAGTTTTGCCAAGTAATGTGGGTAATGAAATTGTAATAGAATTATATATATATATATATATATATATATATATATATAAAACCTTAAACGTTGCGAGTAAAATTTGAGCATTCTGATTAGATGTGATAAACAGACATAATATTGGAGCTGGTTCTCCGAGCAATAAGTGAAGATGATCAGTAAAATGAATTTAAAAAGTGGAGACTAAAATAATTAAATAAGTGGAGACTAATATACAGGGTGCCCACTCAAGTCCCTTACCACCCTTTTGACTGCCGAATGGCTGCAGCTATCTTCATAAGAGTGGTGTCTAGGCATGATAAAGTGACTATGCGCTACTGGATGGAAACACTTGCAGTGCCACCTGGTGGAAAACGGTGGAGTTAGCGTTATTATCTCTAAACCGGTACGAGATAGAAGAAAAAAGTGAATTACAAAGTTGTAGAGAATTATATATTTAGTACAAAAAGGCCCTTGTGGACGTAAATGCTTAGAACAGAACGCTTAAAACACGTATTCGTTTGTTCGCGATTTCCTACATTGACACGCGACAAAACACTCTTAGAAAGAAAAAAAACCAACTATTTATCACAAGATACCTTTATTTTCGATGCTCAAACTTCTCTCCGTCAGCTACAATGCACATCTGGACCCTTGCTTGAACTTCACGTTGCACACGGTGTAGTATAGTTTCGTGACGTCACAGTTTCGGAAGCCGCAAACAAACAAATGAGCGTTCTGTTTTAAGCATTCATGACCATAAGGTGTCTTTTTGTGCTAAATCGATGATGGTTTACAACTTTGTAATTCACTTTTTTCCTCTATCTCGTACCGTTTTAGAGATAATAACGCTAACTCCACCGTTTCCCACCAGGTGGCGCTGTAAGTAGTTTCATCCAGTAGCGCATAGTCACTTTACCATGCCTAGACACCACTCTTATGAAGATAGCTGCAGCAATTCGGTAGTTAAAAGGGTGGTAAGGGATTTTAATTGGTACCCTGTATATTTTCATGAAACTAAATGTTTCTAAATACATGATTTAAATTTATCGTGGACTTGTACATATTTTAATGACCGAGCGAAGTGAAGTTTTGTTTTAATATATTAATGACTAGCGTCCCGTTCTAGGAACGCTTCTAAAAATTCATCATAAACTCACAGGAATTATCTTTCAACATCAATTTTATAAAAATGTATTTTTATGTATTCGCTTTTCAACATTCAGTCGATAGCAGTACGTATCAAGCATTCGGTTGAAAATGTAGGCTTTTCTATTTTCAAGTCAGACACGGAAAGTTGTTTTTACTTTCTCGTGTACGAAGTATACAAAGAGAAAGTATTGTAATCGTCAAAAAATTCGAACTCGAGATTTTGACGAATCTCCACGTTTTAGACCTCCCTGGGTCCGAAAAACATAATTTTGGAATTGTGTCTGTCTGTCTGTGAATACGATAACTCGAAAAATATTAGAGCTACGGGGATGAACTTTGATGCGTGATCTTGACACACAATTTGTAGGTTTCTATCAAATTTTGGACAAAATCCGTCTAAGGGACGTCTGTCTGTCTATCTATCCGCGTTCATGTGAACACTATAACTCAAAAACTTGAATAGCTAGATAGATAAAATTTGGTGCACAGTTTTATCATCAGGAATGTAGGTCCGTATAAAAATTTGGCCCAAATTTAACAAATATATCAGTAAAGACAATTGTAAGAATAGCTTTTCTTCTCGAAATTTTAAATATTTATAGATTTTCATAGCTTTTTTAAGCATTAATAGGATTTAGTCTAAATAGGAACTCTTGACTTAGGATGGTAATAAAATGTAAATTTTTCAAGTAGGATTTTTTTCATTTTTTTCCCAGTTGGTTTCAAGACATGCAATCGAAGTATACAAAATATTATTGAAAATTACGACTTGGGCATAAATGGGTTAATTCGACAGCTCGGTTTGTTTGTAAATTTGTTTGCTACGAAATCAAGATCAAAAGCGTTGTCCGATTTTCTTCATATTTGGCATGAATGTTCCTTGACATCATTAAAGACGACGCATGTGTAAGAATTTTTATTTCTTGATTCAATTTTAAGATAGTTGCCGTTTTACTGATTGACACCATTAAAAAAAGTCGCTTTGGGAATGATGAGACATTTATTTGCAATTTTGTTAAATCTGGTAAAAGCAGAAACTTGTGTAAATAATTCGCAATATCATAGCTGCATGTTGAGAGTTGCATTTTCCTGTTTAGTTGCATATTGTTTTTCTCTTTCCGTGAAAGTTTGTTCAGTTATTCTATCAAACGGTTCATGTCATAAAAATTTGAAGATTAACTGTTATTTGTGCAACGTTTCTTTTGTATATTTATCGCTTTAATTTTTATTTTATTATTTTTTTTTGCTTGTCATCATCTTGGAACTCCATTCATAATGCTGCGAAGAATATCACAAATAGCAAATGACATTTAATGGTAAATTTGATAATACTGATAAAAGCAGATATATATAATTGTAATTCTGTGAATACCGATAAAAGCAGAGGCTTGTATAAATCATTTTCATTCGAAAAAGAAGTGACTAAACCTTTAAATATTGCGCTAAAGAGGAGATCTTAGGTTTTTTCCCCCTTGATACGAGGTCTTCTGTTTCCAGATCTACTAGTAACAAAAGCATTAAAAACGTTAAAATCCATTCAACACTCTTAAAGTGACGACTAATTCCACTTTGACCGAAAGCCATTAAATTTCTTTATGTCTTGCGCAGAAGAAGCAGGGGTCCCTATTCTAAAATTTTACAACTTGTCTCTCCTTGCAGTAAAAGCAAAAGTACTTCATGCAGTAGCGAGATAGCTCAGTAAAAGGATTGATGATAGTAAACGGAAGCAGTAAAACGCACTTATTACCGAAATTTTAGAGAAAGACGCTTTTTTTAAAGAACAATGTAAAGACGTTTCATTGTAGGAGAAACAGGTAATTGTACGCCAGAGATATCATCAAATGCCATTAGAACAGGTAACTTGAATTTGATAGGAAGAAAATTTATATCCATTACGAAGTCAAAATAAGTTCAAATCGTGTTCCGCTGCACGGGGAACGTTCAGTTAAGCAGATGATACTAAAATAGGGATGAAAAAAACATACCGGTTTTAACCGAAACCTGTTTTTATTTTGTTTCGGTTAACCGGTTTTTTTCGGTTATTTTCTGTTCCGGTTATTTTTTAAAACCCAATAACGGGCATAAAACGGGATCGGAAGAAGGGCTCGATTTTAGTTTCGATTAGACTTAAATTTACCAAGTTATGAAGATTTAAATTTCATAATTTTAGGGCAATCACCGACAACCGCTTCCTCGAGGCGTCCGTTGGTTGGCGGATTGCTGAAAGCGTCTTTATGAACAGATAAATATTGGCCAATGGATTTATTTCCTGCAAAAACAGTATTAATAAACAAATTGTCTACTAACGGCGTTTGTTTTTTATAGGAAAACCGAAAACCGGTTATTTTGAGCGGTTATAACCGCCAGGTTAAACCGGAGGCGGAAGAACCTAAATAACCTA
>BGPR01006303.1:53770-70823 GCA_013235015.1 Araneus ventricosus | reverse complement strand
TTATAACCGCCAGGTTAAACCGGAGGCGGAAGAACCTAAATAACCTAAAACCGGTTATTTTGAGCGGTTATAACCGCCAGGTTAAACCGGAGGTGGAAGAACCTGAGTAACCTAAAACCGGTTATTTTGAGCGGTTATAACCGCCATCCGTATACTAAACAGGATTTTCTCGCTAGCTTCAATATAGAGTCAAGAAATGTTTGTTCAAGTTGAGATAAAAAAAGTGAGTTAGTAATTAGTGATAAGTAATTAAGATTAATATTATTAATCGCCGTTTTGTAATTAAAGCTTTTTCTGCAACATTAAAATTAACTACACGGCGTCTTTACCTGGGCAGTGTACAATGATATCATAATATGGTTATTACTTTCTCGTATACGAAGTATACAAAGAGATACATTGTAATCGTCAAAAATTTCGAACTCGAGATTTTGACGGATCTCCATTTTTTAGACCTCCCTGAGTCCGAAAGACACAATTTTGGAATTATGTCTGTGTGTCTGTATGTCTCTCTGTCTGTCTGTGAACACGATAACTCGAAAACTATTACATCTGCGGGGATGAAGTTTGGTATGTGGTCTTTAACATAATTTGTAGGTTTCTATCAAATTTTGGACAAAATCCGTCAACGGGAAGTCTGTCAGTCTGTACATTCGCGGTCATGCGAACACTATAACTCAAAAACTTGAATAGCTATATGGATAAAATTTGGTACACATCGTCATGAATGTAGGTCCTTATAAAATTTTGGGCCAAATCCGTCAACGGGCTGACTGTCTTTCGGTCTGTATAATCGCATTCTTTTTTCCTTCTGAAACGAACTCCATGCGCATGCCTACTGGTAGCAATCTGTGGTAGCAATGCCTGTGCACGTGGTAGGATTATGCCACTTTGTCCTTGAGACGGTAAGAGTAGAAAATCGGTTCGCGTTTGACGCACGCATCTCTTTGATTCTTGAAGTATATATTTTAGAATCACTTTAATCTACAATGAAAAACCTTCTGATAGTCATTGGATTCTGGATTAGAGTAGGTTCGAATTTTTTTATCCACGCGGGTGAAGGGAAATAGCACCTTTTTGGGAAAGTATACGAGAAAGTTTAGGGGAGACCACTCCCGCTGGTTTTTATTTTGCGGGACATAAGTTGATTATGTGAAAGATAGTACGTTACATAAGCTGCAGATTCATTTAAATATGCAATAATTATAATGTGAATATTTTATGCATCGCAGTTATCGCAAAATCTGATCACAAAATAATTCAGGGATTGATTATCGCAGTCTTGCAAAAAAAAGACTATTGGTTGTTAGAATATTTTATCATGCTAAATGTTTGTTATCTATGTTGCGATAGTACGATAACTAAAAATTCTCAATTGTTTTGTCTCTGTGCTAAACAATCCTTAATAGTGTGATGTATTTCAGCATAGCATGAATAATAGTGAAGCTTTCTTCATCAAAAATAATATATTTATTGGACGTCTTCCACAGCACAAACATGTAAAACAAGCACATACATTTACATCACAAACGTTACAACACTCACTGACATCGAATTCCATCTTCAATCTTCTTATTATTCTCCGTTGCTAGGCAACTTTAGCAAAAGACAATATATCATTGCCAAAATATTTTTATAACCTTTAGAAAAGAATTAATGCCAAACGATTTCTTTAATTAATTTCTTTTGCAGCCAAACGATATTTTTAAATTAATTTCTTTTATGACCAAACGATTTTTTATCTAATTAATTTCTTTTCTTTAAATATTTTAATAATTCTCCAAATATATATTTTTTCATCCGTTACAAATATTGCAATAGAAAAAATGCCGATTTTAACTTTCTATTCAGTGTAATACTTGAAGCCATGATAATAACCGCTTAACTTAACAGCCCGAGAATACTCGTGCATCGAATTATCGAAATTTTAGTCTTATAAACTAAAATTGAATCATTAATTAGCTTTATAATTTGACACAGAAAATATGTAGGATCCATAAACATCTTAAGTATCCTATGCCTTCTTAGATGAATGAAAACGACAGCCCCTTTCCAAAACAAAAGGGGTCATCTTATTAGATAGCAAAGAAAACTATTCAGTTAAGTGGTTAAAGAAACCTTTGATCCCACCAGTGGTCTACATGTTAAGACATTGTATGGCTGAGGAATATCGGTCAGAATTTGAAGGTTGCGAGTTCATTTCTCGGTCCGTGCTTTTTCTCGACATCATTCAAAAACTGGTAAACCGATGTGCCCTTTAGGCTGCGGTCAGGCTGACTGTTAGAGGATTTCCTACCTTCCCCTAAACAAAACACAAATGTCCGCCATTTCTCCTAGAACAGACAACCTACTCCCATACATTGAAGCGTAAGTCAGATTTCTGCATCAGACGATATCTTGTTGCTCCAAGGTCGCGTTAACAAACAGAAACTGCCACAATTTCCCTTTATCACGATAGACTGGCTCAAGGACTTGGTTAGTTACCCTAGATCACATTGGATTGGTCACAACAGTTTATCAGAGGTGAATACATTCCATTCCATAACCCAGGAGGGTTGACTCAACCCAATGGTTGTAGTCTTTTCATACCCCCCCCCCCCGGAAATAGAAACATGAGAACGATTTAGGGTTGCTGCCATCAACTACAAGCAACCTCGCCATATTTAAAAAACCAAGTATTTATGAGCAATAAGGTGTTCCTTAAGAACAATGTCTCATAATTATTGCACTTATTGACGTAACAGCTACAGACACAAAAATGAACATCAAAATGGCGGTGATTATAATACAAGACACAACTCCAAACAGAGCACAAAACAAATAAAACCAAAAAATACAAAGCAAACAAAACACAATATTCACGATCGCTCCATGCCATACAAATGGGCTGATGCCCATGCCATTTCATTTTTACCCATCCATTCAGGCAGGTCATTCACGACTGCCCCAAGCAACGCAAATCCATTCACAACCAACCACTCCAATCCCCGAGTCTCGCCCTCTTCAATTTCATCTTTGGACCATACACGCGCAAGTTTTCTCCCACCCCCACACATGTACTTATTACCGCCGGTGTTGATTTATGACTCGACAGTCCAAATGTAGCAGTGGATATAGGAACCTGTTGGATATTTAGCCTTCTGCTGCACAGCGCCCATTTCTGACCGGGTTTTCGCATGGAACGGTGGAATGTGCGGGGCGTGAATGTCCAGGTTTAGGCCAGTTAAATAGGACAAAATATTAACTGAAATTGCTTTTTCAGTTAACTAGTTGATCCCGCACAGAACATGTGCGGTCCGTTATGTGCACATCCTGCATTTTCGGCCAAATTGGCGCATTCTGGCTCCTGACGCTTCAGCTCGCCAAAAATACTGCGCGCTTCAACTATCATCAAGAAAGAAGTTGAGCCAAGTTGGCGATTCAGCGCTCCAAGAAAATTCATCAAGACAAAAAAGTGGTGTGGGTATACAGGATATGTATCTAATATACGATGATGACAATAAGTTCCAAGCAGTTTACCTAAATTTGTGAATTTAACACGATTTCCCCTTCATTGATCTCAACGTTCTATGGCTCGCCTGCGCCCATCTGCTTCATTTCTAAAAGATCTCTTTTGAATAATTTCATCCAAGGTTTCATTAAGAAATATTGTAAACTCTACGTTTAAATTCGGTTGAAATCTAGAAGTTGGTATACACTCTGAAAACGCTGCCAAATCGCCAAAGCAAGACGTTGACCGCTGCATATCATTGGAGCCAAGTCGCCAAAGATATATGCAGGTATTACCTGTATGAGCTTTGGCGGCTTGGCGCCATTTTAAGAGTGTGTACTAACTTCTAGATTTCAACCTTAAATTCATTTTTTTCGAGGTGAAATGGTTTTACATCAGATTGAATATAGTAGCAGGATATATTTATGAAGTTATACCTAACAGGGCTACCGGTTTTGTTTTGTAAACAAACAGATCGTTGCCATCGGCATGAGAGAAATTAATCCCTTTTATGCACCACGTACCTTAGCGTTTTATATCTATAGATATTCGGTCATTCAAATTTCACGTCATCATGGGACAGCATTATCGTCAAGCATGAACTGCTTATAATAGGTTACAAATATGTCCTGTTTTTTGACGTAGATTTACGTCTCTCCATAGTGGTCTAATGGTGTGTCGAGAAAAGAAAAAATTCTGACGCTTTTCGTGGTAAAGTTAAACGCTTATAGCACTGCAACCAAATAAAATAGAGAGTTGGTTTTAGTTTCATTTAACAGATAAAAGAAGACATGGAAGATTGCGAAAATAATTTTACAATTTGTTATTACGGTTTAGTCACAGTCGAGTTACAAAGTTGGTGTAAATCATGCAGAATTTTACATAGATAGAGTAATAAGCGTCACTATAGAGTTAATAGTCACATAGATCTACTATAGTCACAGAAAGTCACAGTTGAGTAAGGTAAGTAAGTTTACGCCCCTCAATCCCAGCGGCCATTTCGCAGAGACAGCCTCCCGTCGAATTCTTTTATGTAATAATAATTTCACATTATTATTAAAATAAATTATTAATAATATGTGAAAGCAGATCGATGATGATTATCCAAATTATAAAATTTAAATGCGACTCTGCATGTTTTCCACATCTTCAATCATAATCACTACGGCATCATTATGTATATTTTTAGCCATTAATCTTGTGCTTCGATATGAAAGAAAAATACGAACAGAACTGAATTCATTGGTAAAATCAAAAAGGCAAAAGCTGTTGTGCTTTGAGGTATTATTAAAAGTGTCATATAGAATTTCTGGAATCAATCCCTACTCCATGCACGCCATATCCAAGCCAATTGTGCCGACTCAGTACAATTTTGTATTCCTTTAAGCATCTTGAGGAGAAAATTGTATAAGATAATGCGCAGTAACATTTGTGATGTGACTATGCTATCATCTGTATTATCTCCATTAGAAATATGATTAGTGAAATTAAGTGATCTGTCTCATTAATTTTGAAGATAATTTTCAAAAACAAAAAAACGCTTCACCAGATATTTAGCACATTGTAAAAGAAAATTGAAAATTGAAATATGAAATTAATTTAATTTGAAAGAAAATCGCTTCGAGCAAACTACACGAATTCAGAGACCTTTATTTTTTCCTTTAATTGTTATATCAACTCATATATAATAGAAAAGCCCAGAGATGTCTCTAACGCTGGGCGGAGCTTAAAATAACCCCGACCCTTTTTTCTGCGTCATTACTGAACAAGTCAATCGGTTGATTGTATAGTAATATTACATCAGCTTTCAACAATTAAAGAGAATTACGCAATTAAATATTTGTTTCAACAATGAGAAAGCGGATTGAATTGAGTTTCAACAATGAAAAGTATTGTTGCAAGTTATGCCAACAAATATTTATATACATAAAGCTGGGCGGGG
Source organism: Araneus ventricosus (assembly GCA_013235015.1). NCBI lineage: Eukaryota > Metazoa > Arthropoda > Arachnida > Araneae > Araneidae > Araneus > Araneus ventricosus. The sequence continues at coordinate 65,391 of BGPR01006303.1, read as the reverse complement.
CTTGAAAACCATCGCCCCTTTTGTCTGCGTCATTATTGAACAAGCAAATCGGTTGATTGTATTAGAATATTATCTCAGATTACAACCATCAAAGAGAAACACGCAATTAAATATTTGTTTAAACAATGAAAACGGATTGAATTGAGTTTCGACAATGAAAAGTATTGTTGTAAATTATGCCAAAAAATGTTTATGAGATTTTGTATTACATCTTTCGTGGGTAAATATGTTACAATCATTTCTGATATATGGTTTGCAAGCTAAAAGTCCGTCTTAGACTGCCACAAATTTTCTAGTATGCAAATAAATTTAATAAAAGCAGTTTTTTAAAACATCAGTATACTAAATATAATTTTTTTATACTTTATAGAATTTTTTATTTCAATTGTGTTCTACTTTTTAGGCTTTAATTTATGATTTATTATTATAAATATTATGGATACCTAAAATCACTTTGTTTCTCAAATTCATCAATTCACTGCGCTACAATTTCGTATAAAAACAAAAAAATAATCGATATTGATTAAATAAGGTATTGCCATCGGGAATAAGCAAGTGCGCAAAATTTTAAAACTGAGGCACATCTGGACAAGAGGGGAAAATCGATTATAAAATTTCATCTTTACAAACATTAAAAAAATAAAGTTACGTAAAAGCGTATAAAAAATGGTTTGCTCTTAATACTAAAATGATTATTAATCCCTTCACAGTGCAGTTTTAATCTAATCTAATTAAATGATGTTTTAGGGATACGTTTTCGTATTGATTCAACTAAGAGTTTGTAAAAGCACAGGAGATGCTAACTCATCAGAAGCGGCCATTTTTGTATCTAGTTATGACGTCTATGAAAGTCTTAATTTTAGCTTATAAGCTTAAAAATGACATAATTCGATGCGCGAGAGGAGCTCGTACAAAACTGTTAAGGGGTTAATAATTCTATCAAGAAAGGAATAATGTCACAAAACTAGTTTACATCATGTTTAGAAGAAAAACAATTACTTTTGCTCAAATAATCAAAGCAAATAGGATATATTGGAAGAAAGAAGAACAAGAATCTCTACTAATAATAAAGCAGAATGGTGTATGTGTGTTGGCGCTCTACAGGACAGACCACTAGACTTGAGCAACAAAATTTGGCACAAATGTACTTTGATGGGTCTAAAATTTTCATTAATTAAAAATTAAGCGAAATGTTGGCGTTTTTCCACAATAACTTCAGCAAACATCACTGGACAAAAATTATTTTTACACCATCTGAAAATTTAAAAAATTATATTTTTAGTGATATCAATTAAGTTGTAGTAAGACTTTTTCTCTAATTTTAATAAATTTTTAAAATTATTTTTGGCATAAATTACAACAACACTTTTCATTGTTGCAACGCATTTCAAATCATTTTTATTGTTTAACAAATATTTAATTGCGCGTTTCTCTTCCACTGATGAAAGCCAAGAAACTATATAACTGGATTTTACTTTCTTCTTTTATTTGATCAATTTTTCTGCGAAATCTGTAAATGAAGTCCTCAAGATAGTAAGTACATAATGAAACAATCCAGTATACTGGAAGATTATCTTTACTATGTTTTAATTCCTTTTATCGGCGTGTTTTAAACCAATTAGAATGCAGCTGGACGTAAAATGTGTAGCGCCAATTAAATGTTGAAATCAAACGCGCATTTCACATTAATATAGACAAGGAACAGAACAAGTGCAAGGTTACGAAAATAACGCGAGTTAAATGTCTATAGCAATTAGAAGTTTAAACCCACTTTGTTATCGGAACCATGAATATAAAATTATGCCTATGAGATTCAGTTGAAATTTTATTTCCGGCGATCAAGCTGGTCGCCGAAGGTTGCTAGTATATAATAACATTCTGCGAAGAAAGATCTAAACTATACGTCAGCTTCGTGGATGTATTTTTTTTATTTAAAACTGTTGTCAATTTTTTTTATTTCGGTATCAGGCACGGGGACATGGGCCGGCGTTCTGTCAAATGTTTTGCGATATACGAAAAAAGAAGTTTGGGCTAAAGCAAGATATTGAGTAACTCTCCGAAAAGTTCACCAGGAGAAAAAGAGAGTCAATTTAGATTCCGCCCTACGGACACATGCACAATAACTCTCTTCTCAAATCAGGCGAGAAGAAAAGTATCCTTTAAAATTCGAAGGATTTGAATTCATCCTTTTTTCTGTTTGGGATGCAAAGAATACATCTAGGCAATACTAGAGAGGCTGGGAAATCTGGTTGAAGGTCAAAAACAATTGTGTCACACAAATTCCTACAAAATGCTAGAATAAAAATACGTTGTCTGGAATACACCGTCTATATTCTGCTTTGAATATCAGTGATTTCAATATGTGTTTTTCTGAATGAACGCGCATATCGAAGCTTTGGATTTTCAGAAATAAGTATTCTGATACCAAGAAAACCAGGAAATGTGTCCGTTTGGTTTTATATCAAAGTTGCTTGTGGGAACCTATGCTTTGTTTTGAAATCGGGGATTTCGAAATGTGTTTTTCAGAATACATGCCTATAGCAGAGCTCTGAATGTTCTTAAATAACTATTCTGAAGCTGAGAAAACAAAAATGCATCCGTATGGTTTCTCATCGAAGCTGTTTGTGAGGTGAACTCATCTTCTTTACAATGTACAAAAGATTTTTTATGCAAAAGTGGTACGCATTTATATGAAAACTTTATATAAAAAGTTTAAGAATTGCCAAGATAAATTCGATTGATTTGTAATTATTTTTGTTCCTTGGAATCTGAAAGATGCTAATGACTGTAAAAAGAGCCTCAAGCAAATTTTAATTTAATGTGCACTTTATCTAAATGCTTATTATAACTATTCTTGAAATGTCTGTCATTAAGTGAAAGGTTTCAGAGAATATTACTGACATTTAAACGGAACCACTGATACGAAAGTAAAACAAATATGCCTTTTATATTAACAACGAAGAAGATACAGGAAAAAAAGTCGCGAGTAAGGAAACGGAGTGCTTTTGATATAATAAAAACTATAAAAACGGAATATTTTATAACTAACTTGAATAGCTTGAGAAGGGCAAATACAACGAACGGAGTGCTTTTGATATAATACAAAACTATGAAAACGGAATATTTTATAACTAACTTGAATAGCTTGAGAAGGGCAAATACAACTAATTTCAAATCCTTCTATCTAAATTTTCTTACAGAATAACGCGTTATTTAGAAGACACTACTTGAGCGTGAGAGCTATAATAAAAAAATACTAAAATTCTTGCTTACGTTCAATTTAAGGCACACTGCTTACAAAAATTAAGGGATATTTCAAAATGAACTTTGAAACGATTGAAAAAAGAATTTTGTTTGAAATGGTTCTTTATGCTTTTTAGTTATTTCTGTGTGATAGACAAATTGCAACTAAAAGAATGCGTAACGAGTGCTTTTATGTAATCTATCAGAATCTGTGCCGTTTGAAAATCTTGGTTACTACGAACAAAAGGTTTTTGTTAGCCACAGTTTTTACTTCGAATTATGATCTTTAAATTCGTGTTAAATATATTAGTAAACAATATGAAAAAGAGTTTTCCATAAGCGATATTGAATTTTAAATTAAATATTGAAATTAAAATGCCATTAAGTATTTTTTTTTCAAAAATAAACAAAAAGAGAAAGCATTTAAAGGAGTTAAATTTAGATGAATGTAGACCAAATAACACAATAATTTTCCATACATTCTCAAATAATTTTTTTGATAGTTTCGTCACTTAACAAACAACACTATCTATCTCAATTTTTTTTAATTTCAAAGAGGAAGAAAATACTAATATTTCACAACCAATAACGGATATTTCTGAATTTGTTTCACATCTAGTTGGAATATGCGTTCTCATGTTTGTATCAGACGTTAAAATAATTCAGAAATATCCATTATTGGTTGCGAAAAATTGAGTATTTTCTTCCTGTTTGAAATTTCAAAAAAATTAGATAGGTGGTGTTGCTTGCTAAGTGATAAAATATTCAAATTTCGATCTTTAAAAAAGGTAATTGGATATAAATAACACAGAAAATATTTTAACATAAATGATTTGAAATTGCAAAATCCATTGAGTTGTTAAGCGACGATTTGCTGATTTCAGATTCTTTAAAAGTATAAATATAGATCTAATCCTGTTTTGACGTAGACTTACGTCTCTCCATAGTGGTCTAATGGTGTGTCGGGAAAGAAAAAAATTATGAAGCTTTTCGCACTCAAGTTAAACGCTCATATCTCCGCAATCAACCAAATAACATAGAGAGTTTGTTTTAGTTTCATTTAACAGAGAACGGAGCACATTGAAGACTGCCAAAAGAATTTTAGAATTTGGAATTGTGATGCAATCACAGTCGAGCTGCAGAGTTGGTGAAAATAACGAAAAATTTGGATGGCGTCACAACTACGTTAAACGCTTATATCTCCGCAACAAAATAACATAGAGAGTTTGTTTTAGTTTCATTTAACAGAGAAAGGTAGACAGTAAAGATTGCAAAAAGAGTTTTAGAATTTGGAAAAACGGTTTAGTCACAGTCGAGCTGAAAAGTTCGAAATCGTGTACAAAATAAAAGTTGAAAGTTCGTTTCAATCATGAAGAATTCTGATGACGTCACAGCAACCGATGCGCGCGCACGCAGACTATCCAAGTACATTAGGCAATTCATTTATCGATCTTACGTTCACGCGAAATATTACTCCAGAATTGCTGAATTGCGTTGAATTTCGTGCTAAGGTTAAGCGCTTATAGCTCCGTAACCAAATCACATGCAGAGTTGGTTTTAGTTTCATTTAACAGAGAACAGTGGACATTGAAGATAGCAAAAATAATTTTAGAATTAGGAATTACAGTTTAGTCACAGTCGAGTTGCAAAGTTGGTGAATATCACGAAGAATTTTACATAGATAGAGTCACATAGTCAGGCTAGACTAATATTCACTATAGACTATAGTGTTAATAGTCACATAGAGCTACTTTAGTCACAGAAAGTCACAGTTGAGTAAGGTAAGTAAGTCTACACCCCTCAATCCCAGCGGCTCTTTCGCAGAGACAGCCTACCGTCGATATTTTTTCATTACTTAAGAGCTACTTCAAGGACACAAATATGTATCCTCAAATATTCAAAAAGGACATTTTGTCCAAGAACGGAAGTTGAGTTCCTTCACAAGGGATAGTAGTAAATAATCCCTTTTTTCACATAAATCATTTACCTGCGAAGAAAGAAATAAATATTCTTGCGAGAAAAATAATTATTTCACTCAATGTAGGATTTATTTGTTGATTTTGAAACTCCATTGTTATCATCTTGGAATTCTATATTCAATGGAATATACAAAATCTTTTCATAGTAATTCTTGGTAAAAGCACGCCCTTCTTCATAAGAACAAACTGAAGTTGCTTTTTTATTTCTAGGCTACAAACAAGAAATAGAGGATCTCTCTCTTTACACAAATAGAGGAAAAACAATCAGGGAATGCATCTGGGGCTTTGTCAGTTTTATGACATATAGATAGATTCTCTCTTTATTTTCTTATGATGTAGTGTTAGCTCAAGTGGACAAAATCCGTATGGAAAGACCTAAATGAATACTTATTCTTCATCATCAACCTGAAGTTCTTTTTGTATTTCTTGGCTATAAACAAGAAATAGAGGATCTCTCTACACAAATAGAGGAAAAACAATCAGGGAATGCATCTGGAGCTTTGTCAGTTTTATGACACGTAGATAGATTCTCTCTTTATTTTCTTATGAAGTAGTGTTAGCTCCAGTGGACAAAATCAGTATGGAAAGGCTGAAATGAATACTTATTCTCCATCATCAAACTGAAGTTACTTTCTTTATTTCTTGGCTACAAACAAGAAATAGAGGATCTCTCTTTACACAAATAGAGGAAAAACAATCAGGAAATGCATTTGGGGTTTGTCAGTTTTATGACATATAGATAGATTCTCTCTTTATTTTCTTATGAAGTAGTGTTAGCTCCAGTGGACAAAATCAGTATGGAAAGGCTGAAATGAATACTTATTCTCCATCATCAAACTGAAGTTACTTTCTTTATTTCTTGGCTACAAACAAGACATAGAGGATCTCTCTTTACACAAATAGAGGAAAAACAATCAGGGAATGCATCTGGGGCTTTGTCAGTTTTATGACATATAGATAGATTATCTCTATATTTTCTTATGAAGTAGAGTTAGCTCCAGTGGACAAAATCGGTATGGAAAGACTGAAATGAACACTTATTCTCCATCATTCAGAAAAGAAGCCTTATTTTTTGTTTCAATTAGTACCAGACACAAGAAATAAATAGAATATCTCATAAATAACCTGAGTACTATCTAAATATGGTTTACTAAGAAATTTCAATAGTTTAAATGCATCGGTTAAATGTTTATGGGACAGCTGGGAATTTCTGCTTTATTATCTTAAAAATATTCTCATTTAAATGTTTTATGTTTAAAAAGTAGTGAAATACAAGGAGACCATTAACAAGTATTACTTAATTTAATGCACTGAATGCCATTTTAGAACAATTGAAAAAGACGTTAGGCACGGGAAGAGGAACTAACTAAAATAACAAATTACAAATAACTGAGGCTATCTTAAGTAAATAATAAATTTTGATTTCGATTCCCTCCGAAACTGACAGTTCTTCAGACTAAGTTGTCCGGAAAAACAAGCTTTGATTCTTTTGTTACCGATCAAAAATACAAGCTCTTGGGTCGGAAATTAATCAGGAGATTTCCCTCAATCGTCCAGAGCAACTTGAAGCCAGTTGTTGTTTGAAGTTACTTCTGCAAAAACTTTAAAGAGGAAACTATTTAGAATAAGCAGTGAAATTCACTCATCTTGCACCGATTTTGGAGTCTTGCTTACACTCAAAAGGTGGAAAATGCCTAGAAAAATGTCCCCATTGTTTTGAGAGCAGACGTAGTAGAGTATATTGATTATTCTTCTAATTTTGCTTATTTTATATTACTAAAATCAGTCAGCATGCATATTACGTCATTCCTGCTTTCACTGATAATGTTATCTTCGTAATCGAAAAGAAAATACTGCCGAAATATTACCTTAAAAATGAAATTTCAACAATAAAATTAAAGCGAATGCGAACAATAAGTTGCGAACTATATCACACTACTAAAATTTGCACAGGATTGTTATAATTGAATTTCTCATATTCAGAAGGCTTTGAAGCCAGTTCTGTAGCTTCGAACGGAACAAAATTTCACAAACCGCACAACATTTCAGAAACGGCACAAAATTTCACAAACGGAGCAAAATTTCACAATCGGAACAAAATTTCACAAACGGAACAAAATTTTATCAATAGGTGGCGCTGCGATTTTATCTTAGGCGATTTTTGCCAAATTTTTCCCCTTATTACAGAAGCAAAATTGAATAATTAATTTAATTTTTTTTATTTAACTGAAAATGCTACTAAATTTAGTTCTGAATGAAAAATTCAAAATACTTTTTCAAAATATTTTCTAGAGCCTTTTTCACAGGCGAACTTTAATTATAACAACCTGGATAGTAAAAATAACAGAAAAAATTGCAGTAACAGGGCCGTATCGAACTTAAACCAATATTAACGAACGCCAAAAACAAGAAAACACGGGGAAAAAACACAAATGTAACATTTACAAAACATCTCAAAGATAAAGATTCGTAATTAAGTTAGCAATTCGCAATTTCCACTGCAGTCTGTTTTCAACTCATGCATTTTTATCCGATAATTTTTATCCTGAAAATCTATGAACAGGCTAACGCTCGAGGTTTAAACATCGCAAGCGCAGAAGTTCCCTCCGGTTATCGAATTCCGAATTCCTAGCCATGCGTCTCATCTACATTCGAAAGTCGTAATGTAGAGACATCACGTCAGATCTGTAGACTCCAGAATATAGGGCTCTTTGGAAATCTGAATAATTTATAGCCCCTCAATGTTTGGTTAAGTCTCCCCTTCGCTTATTTAATGGACACTTCGGAAATGTTCAATGTACACAGCAAATAAAAGTTCCACCACTTCTTTCTTTCCCACTTAATCAAGGATATCTAACATTTAATATTCACTATTCATTTCTTCGAGAGTTTAACGAAGTAAAAGTTTTTTGTTGAGGCTGAAGATGAAAATCTGACGTTTCGGTGATTGATTAGAGGTAATTTTCGAACCAAAAAGAGCGAATATTTGTCCTTGGAATTCTTTCGATTTCTTTTATCTCACTCTTTTTTTAAGTACTTTTATTTAACTTGACTAGTTTGAGGTTTGTAAAAATGGAATTTTGTAATAGATTTCTCACTCTTTCGGAAGATTGATTAGAGATAATTTTCGAGCCAAAAAGAGCGGATATTTGACTTTGGAATTCTTTCGATTTCTTTTATCTCACTCTTTTTTTAAGTACTTTTATTGAACTTGACTAGTTTGAGGTTTGTAAAAATGGAATTTTGTAATAAATTTTTCACTCTTTCGGAAGATTGATTAGAGTTAATTTTCGGACCAAAAATAGCGGATATTTGACTTTGAAATTCTTTCGATTTCTTTTATCTCACTCTTTTTTTAAAAAAACCTTTGTTTGACTTGATTAGTTTGAGGTTTGTAAAAATGGAGTTTTGTAATCGATTTTTCACTCTTTCGGAAGATTGTTAGAAGTTTTAAATTCTGTACAATTGTGAGTTCACGATGACGATGCACTATTTTTATATTTTCAGAACTCAATTATCAGTTAATCGATTAATTTAATTAAAGTTTGATTCCTTACCTGTGGCGCCATCTGGTAGACAACTTGAGAAAACTTATTGCAGGACGTGTTTTTAAACACGGTTTTTATTAAATTTATTATTATTTGTCAATTTAAAACAAATTCTGATGTTTGTTAAGACGATGTGTATTACTTAATGATGGAATTTTCTAAACTAATAAGAATTACGAATAATATAATTCGTTTTTTCAAAATTTTGTCTATAGAATTTTACACATACGTTATTCGAATAAACTTAAGTTCAACATATTAACAGAATTAGAATGAAAATTGTATTTTAATACCAACGAAAGCAAACATTTTTGCATTTAATTTCTTAGTGATTTTGTATCATCGAACTCAATTCTTTTATGATTCAATTCACGTAATTGGACGCAGAATATATCTGCATAATCTTTTTCAAAGTAAAAACAATAACGTTGCTATAAAACTTTGAAATAGAGATGTTTATTATTAATGCATAAAAATGAAAAATATTTAGAAGATAAAAAAGATTACTTTTGAAAAATTTCGAGATTCTGAAGGTATGGTTCTAATTCTCAAAATCTGTACTGAATTTTACAATACATTTCTGCTTATGAAAGTCATTGCTTTTTAAAAATTAATAAAACTTTATGAAATCAGTCATCAATTAATACTTTGTCTGCAAATCATGATTTCTTTATAAGCGACACAAAAGAAAGTTAGGGAAGCGCCATATAACATTTTACTACTTTCTTATCCTTTCAGTAAAATAGCAAGTAAAAGGATTAAGGAAAGTTAACAAAGGAATGAAAATGAAACGGCAAAAGGAAATTTTAAGGTAAAAGCTTTCGTTGAATAAGGAAGACATCAGATAGGATTTAATGAGAAATTTTTTTTCGTACACTCGAAATATCGGCATATTGATTAGAATAGGTATCACAATATGATTGCATTTGACGGAAAGACAATCTGTGTCCATTAGAAAGTTGGAATAATCTACAAATGCAAGTAAACAGAAAGCTACGGTAGAGGAATTTTATGTTAGCTTTCTATTTAAAGGGAGTTGGAACACTAAGTTCGTTAATCCCCCCTAATCCTGTTATCTTCGATGTATCTTTTCTCAAAATCTGTTATCGATTCATGTTTGAAATTTTTTATACAAGTAAAGTACATATTTCTCATTATACTGAAATGATTTTTGAAAAAAATTCAAAATTTTATTTTTTGCAAATTTTTTGTGTCAAAACAAAAAAAATGTGAAATTGGTCATTTTCGATGTACCTTTTCTCAAACTCTAATATAGATACTTGTTTGAAATTTTTTATACAAGTAAAGTCACCTTTCTCATTAAACTAAAATGATCATTCGGTTAATTTTTTTTATATAAATTTACTAAATATTCAATTAGACACAGTGAAAATTTCCTCTATTTTTATAAAGTTTCTAGTTTTTTTAAAAAAGCTAATTTCAGTAAAATGAGAAAGGTGTACTTTACTTGTATAAAAAGTTTCAAACGTGTATGTGTAATAGATTTTGAGAAAAGGTACATCGAAATGGCAAATTTCACATTTTTTGTTTTGACATAAAAAAATTTGCAAAAAATAAATTTTTGAATTTTTTTCAAAAATCATTTCGGTATAATGAGAAAGATGTACTTTACTTATATAAAAAATTTCAAACATAAATCTATGACAGATTTTGAGGAAAGGTACATCGAAGTAAAAGGTTTAGGGGTTAACGGACTTAGGGTTCCAACTCCACTTAAGATGAAATAACTTATATTTATCAGAAGTCAGCTGTAGATTCGAGAGCCAGTTATGCAAGAAAAGTTATTTCTTTGTTAGATGTAAACAAATAATGCCTTTATCAAATCAACATTGGATTGATACTTAGGAATATTGTAGTAAAATATTAATTGAAAATTTAAATGTATTTTAACCAAATGTTTGAAAGTTGATATCACATGTTATCAACTCACACCCTTATCAAATCAACATTGAATTGATATTTAAGTAGTAAAATATTAAATGAAAATTTAAATGTATTTTAAACAAATGTTTGAAAGTTGATATCACATGTTATCAACTCGCACCCTTATCAAATCAACATTGGATTGATATTTAAGTAGTAAAATATTAAATGAAAATTTAAATGTATTTTAAACAAATGTTTGAAAGTTGATATCACATATAGGCTACAAATCAAATGAGGCATAGGGGAAAGTGGAGTAAAACCAGGCAGCTAAAGACTCGAACGCTTGCTGGAGCTAAAGTATTGGACATTGAGATTGTCAGCTTTTATTAAAATACTAGCCGCCTTCGGCGACCAGTTTGTTCGCCGGGAATATGGTTTCAATTGAATCTTGCATCATTTTATATTCATGGTTCCCTTAACAACGTAAGCAGATTGTAGTAGATGTTTAACCCATGTTTTTTTTAGTGGCCTTGCACCTGTTCTTTTCATTGTCTACATAAATGTTCCTAAAGGAGTCAAATAACTGACTATGCCATGTAACATCTAAATGTAAGTTGCCAGTGCCATCTTCACTTTCCTATTCCTCTTCCAAAATATGCATTCGATTTCGACATTAAAATGGTGCAGCACATTTTATGGCCAGCCGCATGTTTACTGAATTAAAACTTGCTGAAAAAGAATAAAAGCATAACAACCATAATCAATGAAAGAGAAACACTGAATTAAATATTTATTTAAACAACGCAAACGGTTTGAAATGCGTTGTAACAATGAAAAATATTGTTGTAAATTATGCTACAAAATATATTTAAAAGGTTATTAAAATTAGAAAAAAAATTGTACGGCAAATTAATTGATATCATTGAAAAGGTAATTTTTTGCACTTTCAGATGGCGTAAAATGA
>BGPR01006303.1:38604-50408 GCA_013235015.1 Araneus ventricosus | reverse complement strand
CATCAATCCAAATGTTTATCATTCATGTTCGTTTTGCTATAGTGGAAAACCATCAATCCAAATGTTCATCATTCATGTTCGTTTTACTATAGTGGAAAACCATCTTCATTATACTAAATTATTTTTCGCAGGGTTCAGAATAAGACGAACAACTTTGAAACTTTAAGGTAGAACATTTCATAATTTAAATGCTACTTTTGAAATATTTACAAAAATCAAGCATTTTTCTCTGAATTTGGAAGTATTTGCAATTCAATACGTAAACATTCTTCTGAAAAACATTCTGAATGAGATTTTACTATTTATCGATTCATTTAACTAATTATTTCTCTTTACTGGAAATGAAAAAAAAAAGGTTCAAACACTTAAAGATATAGAATAAATTTGTTCGTGAATCATAGTAATTTTTCTAATTATTCCATCACTATTTGGTGATACACTTAAATATGCATTTTAGCTCAATGCATTCAGTGTACAGGTAATGTATAATGTTTTAATGAGAGTATCATAATATATAATATTTCCGTAGAGTACGAAAAATTTAGAATTCTTCCCCTAATATTGTACAGTTAAAAAGAGATTTTACGAATTAACATACAATTTTCTGTGTTTATTAGAAAGCGTTGTAATTATTGAGATGAACATTTAAAAATAATCATTAGGGGAAACTAGAGATACTTGTCCCCACTTTTACTTTTTCTTATATTCCTTGAATATTTGAATTTTTATCGTCATGAAAAGATTTGTTCTTAAGAAGGATAAATGTAAATATGCTAAACTGATATCTCATTTAATCATAAAATAAATATATTTCATAAAATGGCCTAGGGTCAAGTATCCCTAACCTTAGGGATACATGACTCTAAGCTAGGGACACTTGATACTGATGCTTGCCCGTACATGCAAAGAGTATTTAATTTCTTATGGTAATTTGTATATATGCGAAATTCAGATATTAAGTTAATACTACTGAATTACAGAAGGTGTTTATTATCGAAAAATATTAATGAAATTAATAAAAAAATAATTTGGAATCGATAAAAAGCAGTTGTTATTAATAAATTCTAGTTAATTAATTAAATTAATCTAGTCATTAAATTAAATTTAGTTATTAAATTAAATTAGTTCAAAATTTAATAAAGAATGAAAATATTGTTTTAATTAAATGATAAAAATTACAGCAATGGAACTGGGAACCTAGCAGCGTCGTTAGCGCGTTAAAGAAATGAAGGTTTTGGAAAATTAGAAAAAAAAGAATATTATCAAAATAAAAAAAGGATCTTAAAAATGATGTGCGAAGCTAAATATAGAGATGCTTAATAGACACTCAGTTCTTCTAATATTTAAAGAAAATTAAAAGCAAAAGGATGAAAATATATTTTAAGAGAATCAAGAATCAAGAATGAAAGACAAACTCAATAGAAACAGTGAAAGGTTAAATAAAACCAAACGATGACAAATAGTTCTAGCAAAAGATTTTTATTCAAATAAATAAATAAAACTTTTTTTCAGGCGAGGAAAAAATAGATTGATTAAATTTCAATTCTTTTTAAAATTCTTACTAAACTACTTATTTGCATTATTTGAAATTATCATATTAAAAAGAAATTTCATTCAGTAAATAATTACTAGCAAACAATTTTTAAATAATTATTCTCTATATTTGAGTTGCCATTTTGCCAACAAACTCCACGCACCAGAAAACTTATCCCAACCACAAAATATGCTTCGGTCGGCTACGACATCGGAGCTGCAATAGCTTTTCATAGGGTCAAGTATCCCTAACTGTTTAGGATCAAGTATCCCTAACTTTTTAGGATCAAGTATCCCTAATTTTTTAAGGATCAAGTATCCCTAATTTTTTAAGGATCAAGTATCCCTAACTTTTTAGGATCAAGTATCCTTACCTTTTTAGGATCAAGTAACCCTAACTTGACTTTTTCTAAATAATTTAAAAATTAAACCACTTAGAATTAATATGCTGCATAACATCGTATATCAATTAAAGCTAGGAGTGTGCTTAAAACTCAGAAATATTTTAATTCACCATATATTCAATAGTAAACTTCCTATCCACTGAGGAATGAAAATGTGAAAAATTACTTTTGTACTCCCAAAATATATTTACCTACACACCATTACGATGATTTCTCAGAGATATTACGTTCGATTATCCCATAAAATTTTGCCGACTGTTGGCCAAAATGCCGACTCGGAAAAAAACCTGGGGGGGGGGGAGGTGTCACTTTCCTCTCACCCCCACCTCACCACCTCCCTGGCAACCCCATAAAATACTTAAATAAAACAAAAATATTTTTGGAAGGGAATATCCCTTATCTGTTTTGAATATCAGTTGTTTCAAAACATTTGTTTTCTGGCGAATGCTGATAATACAGCTCTGTATCTTTGAAAATAGCGATTTTTGTAAACATAAAAGACGCTGGCCAGTATATTTATTTTCGCACGAGTGTTTTTTGTGAGGTACTTTTTCCAAAAGTTCTTCAAACGATTTTGCGTCCGAAAACGATACAAACTTCTAAATAGGTTGTAATGTTCCAGAAATTCAGAATGTGATATTTGGCGGTTATGTTAAAAAGATGAGCGATAATTTCGTTTTCATTTTCTGTCATGCCTCCCTAATTTACCCAAAGGGTGTAAAGTTTGATACGTGTCGGCAGGAAGAAAAATTTCGGAAAATACATACTATACACATCTTGTGTGAAAGGTCATAAAAAATAAAATATATAAACACATACTCATAAATAATATGTATACAAATAAACATAAATGTATAATAAATAAACATACTTTGATATTTGTAAATAAAAAAAGCACTTCATAAAATTATCCATTCTAAGAATATTTTTTAAAAGAAATGAACGAAATAAAAATAATCGTTTGGTACGAGCGTTTATGAAAAATTAATAGAAATAGATAGGTAATACCGTAGTATTTTTTTTTCTTTTCTGAGCGTTGACTGGCAACTATGACAAAAATTGGGGTTTTTTGGTAATTCGATGTTATTAGGTATTGTAATAATCTAGTAAATATATTGTGAAATTTTTATGTTAAAAATTTCACTGTTTTTTTTGTAATTCGTGAATAAATGTGTTGTTTTGGAAAGAAGGCATCATCGTGAATCACATAATGTTTGAGATACAGTAAAATACATAATAAACGTAAAAAATATATTAAAAATAAATAAAAGATATTTAAAAGCAGTACATATGTAACTTTATTTCATGCAGCAGGAGAAAGGAACCACACGAAAGCTTTTACATGAAAAAATAAAGCAACAAAAAAACTCAAAGTCTGTAATACAGAGTGTCCAAGAGTTGTGGGACACATTTCAAACATTAATTTAAAAAACATAATAATGTGATTAATACGGTTTTTAAAAAATGAGATCGCATTTCAAATTTTTTTTCATATAGGAAACGCGCCGTTACGGTGGTCTAGATGGTCATGAATTATTGAAAACATCCCATTTTTGAGAGCTACTATCTGCGGAAATTTTAAAATTAAAAGAAATATAAAAGCATGTATTTGTAGGGAATTTTACGTATTTAATTTTTTAATTCACATGTAGTGTGAAAACTGGATTTATTTTGGATATTCAAGAAAAACTGAAAAAGGAAACCAGAAAACGTGCATCGGCTACTGCCGATCAGTAGCCATAGCGTACGGAATTCTCTCGCTGTAGCAAATTTAAAATGCCGTAGCGCTGCGTTACCTATCTGAAAAAAACTTTATTTGCTCTCTCATTAAAAAAACCGTTGTTATAGCATTATTAAGTATTTTTGATTAATTTTTGCAATGTGTCCCACAATTCTCGGATACTCTGTATGATTTAGGAAATGGAAAAAGGAAATGACAATTAGGATTGTCAATCACTGGCATACTCTTTGTCATATGAAATCAATGATTTGGAAAATCTTCGATATTTTAAAAATTGTATTTTTATTAAAGAGTAAATTTTAAACCACTCCCTTTCAAAATTGTTCCTTGTGGACGCAGTCAACAACATATTGATCTGCGTCATTTTTTTCCAGATACATAGTGGGCAGATACATATCCAAATGGGTTAGCGTTTTCAATTATTCTATACTTGAGTATTCTTGATGATAATATACCTTTTTAACGTTTTCGTGTCTTAATGATTAGTTAATCAGTGTGATTAAATTTTGACTCCATATTATTTGTGCCACAAGGTGCTGAATTATAAAAAAATTGATTTGAAGATTTCCTAATAATTATAATAATAAATTATGAATTAAATGTTAAAAAGCGAACAATAATAAAAATAAAAAATGTCAACTTTTTGTACAGTAATTAAAAGTTTGTTTCTAAAAATTATTTTCATTAAATTTATTTAATATCAAAATGGTATTTACGTATAAGAATATCGAACTTATGACTTTGTTCTTTATTTTTTTCTCTCCATATGTTTATATCGCAATAATGAAAGTACAACAATCAGGAAATGCACTTGGAACTTTTGTTTTCTTTTTCTCTCTTTCTTTTTCATTCTTTTTCTACTACGCCAAGAACCTCTCCGTGCTCATAATCAGTATGGATTCACTCTAATAAATGCTTTTTCATTATCATATTGAAAGAGAGAAACGTTTGACTTTGCTTGAGTGGATACGAGGCACAGGGACCGAACGCGTGAGAAAGATTAAATAAAATATCTCGTAAAAATCCTTTCATAACCGCAAATGGATTGAGGAGCAAGTTTAATAACGTAATGCATCCATCCGGAGTAAACCAGCGGGAGTGGCCACCCCTAAACTTTCTCGTATACTGCTCAAAAATTTGTCATTTCCCCTCCCCTTGCGTGGATAAAAAAAATCGAACCTACTGTAATCCAGAATGCAACGAATATCAGAAGGTTTTCATTGCAGATTATAGTGATTGTAAAATATTTAAGTGAAGAATCATATTAAAAGAGATGCCTATGTATTAAAACTTAGAAATATTTATTTTCCATCACACTCCAGCAAGATCCGCTATTATATGAGCGAGCGAAAACAAAACAGGAGATAAAACATATCTATCACAAACTCCGTCTCAAGGACAAAGTGACGTAATCCTCCCGCTTGGTACCAGAGATTGATAAGTACGCATGCGGATGGAGATCAGTTTTGAAACGAATGCTTAACAAGTAGGCGATTATACGGACCGACAGACAGTCAGACCTTTGACGGATTTGGCCCAAAATTTTATACGGACCTACATTCATGACGATAAAACTGTGTACCAAATTTTATCCATCTAGCTATTCAAGTTTTTGAGTTATAGTGTTCGCATGACTTCGGACATACAGACAGACAGACTTCCCGCTGACGGATTTTGTTCAAAATTTGATAGAAACCTACAAATTATGTTTAAAGACCACATACTAAATTTCATCCCCGTAGCTCTGATAGTTTTCGAGTTATCGTGTTCACAGACAGACAGACATGATTCCAAAATTGTGTTTTTCGGACTCGGGGAGGTCTAAAACGTGGAGATTCGTCAAAATCTCGAGTTCGAATTTTTAGACGATTACAATACTTTCTCTTTGTATACTTCGTATACGAGAAAGTAAAAAGGTGCTGTTTCCCCTCCCAACGCGTGGATAAAAAAAATTCGAACCTACTGTAACCCAAAATTCAATGACCATCAGAAGGTTTTTCATTGTAGATTATAGTGATTGTAAAATATTTAATGAAGAATTAAATTCAAAGAGATGCGCACCGATTTATAAAGTATCTATTACAGACTTCCACTCTTGCCGGCTCAAGGACAAAGTGACGTAATGCTTCCGCGTTCACAGGGATTGCTACCAATACGCATACGCATGGAGAATAGGATTAAAAAAATTGAATATGCAATTTGAACGCCTTTTTTTAACCGATTGAAACGAAATTTGTGCATAGATCTACAATTAAAGTTAGCGACCGTCATACCAATTTTTATTTGTCTAAGCCAAAGGGTTTAGGAAATATAATTCTTACAAGTATGCGATTATACAGGCCGACATACCATCAATCATTCGACGGATTTGTTCCTAAATTTGATACGGACCTGCATTTCATGATAAAATTGTGTACCAAATTTTATCCACCTAGCTATACAAGTTTTTGAGTTATAGTGTTCACATGACCGTGGACAGACAGACAGACTTACCTTGGGCAGATATTGTCCAAAATTTCATTGAAACCTACAAATTATGTGTCAAGATCACATACCAAATTTCATCCCTGTAACTCTAATAGTTTCCGAGTTATCGTGTTCACAGACATAATTCCGAAATTGTGTTTTTCGGACTCAGGGAGGTCTAAAACGTGGAGATTCGTCAAAATCTCTGGTTCGAATTTTTTGACGATTACAATACTTTCTCCTTGCATATTTCAAATACGAGAAAGTAACAAAACATACACACAACAGTGATTCAATACAATATAAAGAAAGTTTTGTCTGCTTAATGTATCAAACCAGTATTGCCCTTTCAGAAGTAGAAAAATAGTTATACAAATATTTGAAAGATAAAATTTTTAACACGTTGAATTGCACTTTGTTAAAAATTAATTGTGAGTAGAAAAAGAATATTAAAAGATTTGAAGGAAAATACCATGTTCCACAAATTATGAAAAATAAATTAAGAATATTTTCGTAATAATATGCAATTTAAAAAACTGCATTTAGTAAAAATTTCTATTTCTAAAAGTAGCCGCTTCATGCATCATGCATCTTTATTCTTACATATACAAGTGAAATAATTTTAATAACATCCTTTGTTCCTCTTTGGCATTGTTTCAGTTGTGTGTTTGGCCGAAGGTAATGTTGTTTATCTTCTTAGATTTCTTTTGGATTTGTTAAAAAAGACTTTCTGAAGTTTTTCTTATTTAAGGAAGTTTTACCTGCTTTACTGAAATTACTGGATAAATTCAGGCCACAGAGGGGGACATTATTTAATTATTAAGTCGTTCGCTCGACAGAAAATTTATCCGTTTTTGAACTCCGATTGCGAGTGGCACTTGGAAAAAGTTCGCCATTCGAGTTCTCATTCATTTGTTTTTTCACATTTTATTTGTTTAATCTTAATGTGTTATAATATTTATTTCAGTTTGACTTTTGTTGTCATTGGATTTGTTTAATTTTGTTA
Organism: Araneus ventricosus; assembly: GCA_013235015.1. Classification (NCBI taxonomy): domain Eukaryota; kingdom Metazoa; phylum Arthropoda; class Arachnida; order Araneae; family Araneidae; genus Araneus; species Araneus ventricosus. Next base: position 43,258 of record BGPR01006303.1, on the reverse strand, counting down.
TAATTTGGATTTGTTAAAAAAAGACTTTCTGAAGTTTTTCTTATTTAAGAAAGGTTTTCCTGCATTATTTCAATTACTGGATAGATTCAGGCCACAGAGGGGGACATTATTTGACTATTAAGTCGTTCCCTCGACAGAAAATGTATCCATTTTTGAACTCCGATTGCGAGTGGCACTTGGAAAAAGTTCGCCATTCGAGATCTAATTCATTTGTTTTTCTTTCATTTTATTTATTTAATCTTAATGTGTTATAATATTTATTTCAGTTTAACTTTTGTTGTTTGATTGTATCTTAATCGGTTAGTTTGTTATGACAATATTGTTAATGCAATTTCTGGATGCTGTTGCGTTTGCGCGCAAAAGGTAAATTGTTACTACTATTGTTTATTTTTTATTTTTCTGTTTTTTCTGAATTTTCCTTTTATATACAAAATAAAGTATCGTTATTCTCACATATCGCTTAATAGACTGGGATGAAATTATTTATTACAATTTATAAGAATAAAATGCAGATTTTTGTAATAATTTTTTTCTATAATTTTCCAAGCATTTTTTGATAGAATTTGTAAGTAATTTATATTCTCATTTATTCAACGTTCCATGATAAATCTTAATGAATAAAATGCCTTATTTTGCTCTTCTAAATTTCGCGTCATTGTAATGAAAAATGTTTGTGCATATAAAGAAAATTGGGTCTCAAGTATTTTTCTGAAAGATTTTGCTTAATCAAAGATACTTACTGGAAAGTCCTTTATGTCTGTAATAATATTGACTGTTTTTTATTTCATTCAGATCAGAAATAGATGTTTGATAATCTTCTATTTACTAGGTACGTTTAAAAAAAATTAAATTTAGAATTCACGTTATTTTACCTAACCAATTGTTTTAAGCTCCCAAGTGAAAGAAGCCATTTGAACACAGATTTCCCTTCAAAATGTTATTTTTTAATGAATTATACATGGAAGAAAAATAACTTAAAAATGATGTACAAAAATGTTGATTATCAATTAAATATCTGGAATCATTATAATTTCCCATGACTTAAAATGATGACTTAATGACTTAAAAAATAAAAATTCCTCTGTGTGTTTTAATTTAAATCTCTACAGAGCAATGTTTGTATCGCACTAAATTACAGTAGAAAATTTTAGAAAAATATATCTTTAAAAAATTAAATCATCTCTAGGGGTAAATATTTTATTTCTCAAGTAGAGATTTGAAATTAAAATTTCTTGTTTGCACTTAAAATATGAAAGATATTTATGGATTTTCTTTGTTTGTAAAAAAAAAGACTTTATTCAATGTATTACTATTTTAGAGGTATGACGACATTTCACAAAAACAAAATGTTTCTGGAGATAAAGCATGCTAGGAGGGCTCGGCTTATGCTCTCTGACGGTCGCCAACTCTCTCAGGATAATTGCATATCAATTCTCCCAGGTTTGCTCTGCAAATCCTGATCGCTTCGCTCGCTACAAAGTGGACATTGTGCATCCGTCCTAAAATCATTTATGGTTGAGTTTAATACATGTGCTTCCGATGCTTTAACTTAAATCAACACAACATAAATTTATAGGCCTAAAAAAGGGCCTTTTCTTGATTTTGTAAGCATTTAGAAGACAAATTGAACATTCAAATGAAATTAACAGCGAAAATTAACGGTTAATAAAAATTTCAAGATATATATAAAGAATCCTAAAAACAAATCGGCAAGATTTAGGAAGAAGGTGTTGCTTCGTCACCAAGCTAACCATAATCGCGCCAACCGTTGAAAAGCTTGAAATAAGGGAAAAAATATTTTCAGGATTTTGGGATTATTTGACGAATAACCACCCAAAAAAAGTTCCATTCTTTCCGCGACCGAACCGTATTTTTGTATCTAGCCAGCATGCCGAAAGATATCATTTCTCCTTCTCGCTGAACACTTTCAAAGCTTCTTCAACTGACTGATTTGCATGTTGGTAATATTTAACAACAGGGTTGTGACTCGTGTTTAACTCATTGAAAAGAAAGCTCAACTGGGTTGTTTATATTTGGAAAGTGAAATCACGTGGTGCATCAATTTCTATAAATGATGCCAAAATTGTGTAATTTAATAATGCGTTTTCTTGGAGCCGTTGTAGAGAAATATTTATATAGATAATGGCAGAAACTTCCAAATATTTACCAGAAAATTCACAACATGTGAAGAGGTACGTATATTCAGGTCAACTTTTCAAGATAAAACTGTCATAAAATCATTTTAACCAAAACTCAGATTCCAGTGGGATAAAATAAATCACGGTCCAGTTATGCGGTGTCATAAATTTTATATTACTCCGAGGATTAAAAAAAGCTTTTGAAAAATGTGAACTTTAAAATGTTCGAAACCAAGAGCGTATTCTCTTCTTCAATTTACAAATAAAAGCAATATCTTCAAGATTAGAAAAAGGATACCTGTATTTTCTGACTAACTAATTTTTTAACGCATTTGAGATATTTCTGAAAATTTAAGTATAATTATTAAGAGGAAAATTAGCATTGATAAATTGTATTGACTGTAAAGAAAATGGAGTACGAAGAAAAGTATATACAGAGCACCTTATTCCACTACAGTTCACTGCTTCTAAACTTAGAATTCTTTGAAAGGAATATGCAGTCAATATTTACAGTTTTTGTCTGGTTTCCTCACCTACATGTAGAAATATATACATACTTATTTAGCTGGAATTTTTAGTAGCTGCCGATAATTTTCGAAAAAATCTCTATTGCAACTCTTTCCCGTACAATATTTACGGCATTAAAGATCATATTCTTGAAAGTAGTCTTGAATATAAATATTAATTTATATAATTATTATAAAATTATAAATTTAAAAAAATAGTGGTTGCTTCTAATATTTTCTAATAATTTCTTTTTATTTTACCGTTTCCTTTTATTTATTAAGGTATTAATTGAAACTGTAAGTTTTTTTAATCTTAAAAATACTTTTGCCTGTTGCCTGCACTTCCTGTTTCTCTTTTTCTTTTCGAATAATAGATGGCTCCACATCTTAGTTGGTTACATTACTATTGTTAATTTAAGGCGGGATTATCCTTATTCTTTGTCTGTGAGTTGAATTTGGACATTTTAATTCTTTGCAAGAATGGAGTAAGTTTGAATTTTTCTCCTTTACTGATATTTTCATGAAGGCATTTTTGCCGGAAGGCTAATAAATTTTAAATCAATCTTGTTAACGGTATTATGTTTGTTTTTCTTTCTGAAAATTCCTTTGTTGTTTACTTATCTTGTATATTTTGTGGTTTGGGAAATTTATGGCTATGAAGAGGCTTTGGTTAGACTTAGATCAAGCCTCTTACAGAAAAATTCCCCAATTTATTTGAATCCATTTCGAATTAAGTCTATAGCCCTTGAAAAAGTGGACTAGAATGGATTCCTTGTCTGTTTAATTCGATTCTATCAGAGTTTATTTCGTGGTTTTTACTTTCTTTGAATTATCATTGACTTCCTTTGTTTGTTGCATGCAGCGGCATATTGAGCGCTACTTAAACATTGTTTAAATTTTGTTATGTTTGTTTAAATTCATTTTTAAATTTGCTTTATTTAGTAATTTAACTTATTTGATTATCTTTTATGCCATACTTATCTAAATATAATTTAAAAAATGCTTCGAAAATTAGAATTCTTTGAAAGTAATATGCAGTCAATGTTTACAGTTTTTGTCTGGTTTCCTCACCCACATATTCACTTATAGAAATATATACATGCTTATCTAAATACAATTTAAAAACTGTCCATCAGAAAATCACTTTCATTAAAAAGTTTGTCATCTAAAACTAATATGACTTCCTTTATGGTAAATATCATGTTTGTGTGCAAAACATATAAAGTTTATTATCCAAGTGAATACATATATTCATGATTCTGGTGTTGAATTTCCTAAAGCCGTTGCTATTTCCTCCTTAGAAAACATTTAAATATGTATATGGAAATAATTTACGGTTAGATGCAGATAAACATAAATTTTGATACATTCAATTGTTGAAGTTTACCTTTCACAAAATCTTAAAAACTAACTGCTGATTCTTCCAAGAAAGTTAATATCTACGTATTGTATAAATTTGAACATTAAAGATAAATTCCTCAATAATTATGAATTTTTGAATATCTGTGTATACATAATTATATTTTGCAAATATATCATAAGTTATTATTAATCTAAGAGTGGTGATTCAGAGTTTCTAATCTGTTTATACTTGGCAGTTTGAATAATTTTTCGTCAAAGGATGATAAATATTCCTGAAAATATTTTGATGTAAATAGAATTTTCTAAATAACGAACTGAAATGTCCGTACATTTTTATAACCTAAATTAGATTTTCTGATATAAAAAATATTCAATAACAGTTATTATTGCATATCTTATGTTTCATTTATATGTATTCATTTATTTATAAGTTGTACAGAACCTTTTATTTTTTTACACACTGTTCTCATAATAACCATGCCATCAACTGCGATATTTAAAAGCAATCAACTGCTTATTTCATTCTAAGCTGGCACTTATTTCTCATGTATCATATGTTATTATAAAGTTTTCATGTTTCACTTATATGTATTCATTTATTTAAAGGTTGTACAGAACCTTCCATTTTTTTTACACACTGTACTCATA
>BGPR01006303.1:22891-38594 GCA_013235015.1 Araneus ventricosus | reverse complement strand
TAAAGGTTGTACAGAACCTTCCATTTTTTTTACACACTGTACTCATAGAAAACGATGCGATCAACTGCGATATTTAAACGTAACCAACTGCTTATTTCGTTATAATCACTTATATCTCATGTATCATATGTTTTTATAGAGCTTCTCTACATATCTCGAATAATGCAGTAGTTCACCTACATTCTTCTTGTTAGCTTTATTTAAGCTTTATATGCTGTTGTGAAGCATATTTCTTAAGTTTATAGCAGCAGAAGCAGATTGAAGTTGTATATTGTAAGAATCAAATTTGACTTTCAGCCAAGATTTTACTCTTTTTTTTTTTAGATGAGTCTAAAGAGTCCGTTTTCAAGAACAACTCGTTTATCAGAGAACATAACAATAAAACTCCCTACGATAATGAGCCTGAAATTTTTGCGCATCATGTCTTTCTCATTATGTGAGTTAAACGTAAAAAATGATACTGAATTCATTTTTATTTCACCATAATTTTTAGGTTACGTCTTAGAATGTTTTAAAAATAAAATTTATCACTAGATGTGCAAGTTTCTTTATTTCTAAATTTTTTGTATATATATAACCATATGAGGGCTTATTTCTGCTGTTGTTTTGTCCATACTGCCATTTTTCATTATAGAATTTTTTCCCTTCAAAATCCAGATGTTTTAATGAAAAGCATAAGGAACATTTTTGCACCATTTCTTTTCTGAATGAATGTAAATTGTTGTAAGAAATGTTTCTCGCAAACTACAGTCTCAAAGTACGATATCCTTTGTTATCACAAAAAAAATTAATATTATACCTTTTGAAATCTAAAGTTATTCTTAAGTTAGGTTTATTTTAACTAAACAACGTAATATTTCCGTATCAAATCTTATCATTTTATGTTCTAGTAACAGAATTTGCCATATGAGGAAAAGCAGAAATGATTATTTTCTGACATTAATGCAGGGAATACATATTCATTGTTTAGCAAACATTTCTATGCTTAAAAAATCCGTAAAAAGTGACGAGGAAATTCATAATAGATTGCTCCAAAAATGCATTCTCCACTAAAATTATTTTTTGAGACTCTAAATTTTCAGCTATCAACTTCTTGTAAATTAACGTACAGTTGACACTTTTTTAATTCAAATGGTGTGAGGCTGATCCGATACATAACAAACTGTTCTCGTTTAGTTTGGTTTAGTTACATTAACGCCCCGTTTTTAAGGTATCCGCATACGTTCGAAAACCCATTTTTGACCGAGAAATCATAATTTTTTTTTAATGTCTTATCTGAAAGCCTATTGTGTTTAGTTTTCAGAACAGTTTTTATTTTACATCTATGATGATCAGAAGTGAAATTAGAGACATTTTAGTAGAAGTTGACAGTTGAAAATGGAGTGGTAAATAATACGATAAAGAAGCATTTTTCATTGTTTTTACTTAAGATATTTAAATTGTATTGTTTATTTTTGTTTTATACTATTTTACATATACCAGGTATTATTTTGAAAGATTTTTAGTGTGAATTTCTTTGCTTTCTATGACATTTTTGCAAATTTAGGTAATTTTGAATCATTGCAGTATCTTGATTCTCCGTTAATGATGTAATTTTTGATAATAAACGTAGGAAAAGTACATAAATTGTACTTATGATCAATATCAATCACTAAAAGTATCTCTAGATCAACTAATAGGCATTATAAAGTTATTTGACTGAAAAACAATATTCAAATCTATCGATGGCGGCTGAATAATAGAAAACGATAATGACACATAAGGCTCAAGAAAACGACTAAAAGAAATTTCCAATCAGAAAATTTTTAAAAATGTGCTAAGCTGGCAAAACCTAAGGACTAGCCTACAAAATTGGAGAGTATTGAAGAAAAAGTATTTTTTCTTCTCATTGTAAATTTAAAAAATAAACTTTAAACTCATTTTTCTCGAAATGTGATTTTTTGCAAAATTTTCATTTTTCAAACACGATAACTAAAATTCAATGTAAAATACCCGTCTCAAATTTGGCATACATATTATTTATTATATTGTCTAGGTAATGAACCAAAATATAAGTGAAATAATGCTCCCTTAAAAAGTTATGTATCTTTTAAGGTTTGAGAAAAGGCCAAAATTCTTTAAAAATTCATGATTTCACACTAAAACTCTTATAATTTACATGTTTTTAGATACAGTGCAAAACTTTTGCTTCAGGACCTAGCCAATAGTTGCAGGATTATATATGCTAAAGGATTCATCATTCTGATAATTTCTTTTTGAACGAGGGTGTTTGAAAAAAGGTTAAATTTAGTGCAAAAAAATCTAAGTTTTTTCAAATTGTTAAAAATATATTTAATTCATTTCACTTTTTTCTATGATTTATTAAGTTTTAACATAAATGTCATATAAAAATACAAACATATTGCTTCAAATATCATTATTTAAAAAAAAGGCCTCCGAACGTAGTCGGATACCTTAAGTAATACGACAGCTATTTTGAGACGGACTTCGTCATTTTGAACAGAGGTCGGATGACGAAGACGGCATCTTAGCTGGCATCCCCTCTCCAAACTTCTGCAACACACCAGTGGGAGGACGTTTGGACCCCTATGTATGATTTAGGATGCAACAGGCCCAATACACGACGGATCTTTAGTGGAATCAGGTTTCGAACCTGGAATCCTACGGCTGCGAGGCCGAGAGAATGTACAGTAGGAAAGAGTTTTTCGATTTCGTTCGAAAATGGTGAGAGGTGGAGAGCAGGCGACACTTGATGACATATCTAGACGTCATAAGCTTTCATATAACATAACCAGTGGGAGTGGCCTCCCCTAAACTTTCTCGTATACTGCTCAAAAATTTGTCATTTCCCCTCCCCTTGCGTGGATAAAAAAAATCGAACCTACTGTAATCCAGAATGCAACGAATATCAGAAGGTTTTTCATTGCAGATTATAGTGATTGTAAAATATTTAAGTGAAGAATCATATTAAAAGAGATGCCTATGTATTAAAACTTAGCAATATTTATTTTCCATCACACTCCAGGAAGATCCGCTATTATACGAGCGAGCGAAAGCAAAAGAGGAGATAAAACACATCAATCACAAACTCCGTCTCAAGGACGTAATCCTCCCGCTTGGTACCAGGGATAGCTAAGTAGGCATGCGCGTGGAGATGGTTTTGAAACAAAGGCTTAATAAGTACGCGATTATACAAACCGACAGACAGTCAACCCGTTGACGGATTTGGCCCAAAATTTTATACGGACCTACATTCATGACGATAAAACTGTGTACCAAATTTTATCGATCTGGCTTTTCAAGTTTTTGAGTTATAGCGTTCGCATGACCTCGAACATACAGACAGACAGACTTCCCGTGGACGGATTTTGCCCAAAAGTTGATAGAAACCTACAAATTATGTTTCAAGTTTACATACCAAATTTCATCCCTTTATCTCTAATAGTTTTCGAGTTATCGTGTTCACAGACACACACACAGACACACACACAGACACACACACAGACACACACACAGACAGACATAATTCCAAAATTGTGTTTTTCGGACTCAGGAAGGTCTAAAACGTGGAGATTCGTCAAAATCTCGAGTTCGAATTTTTTGACGATTACAATACTTTCTCTTTGTATACTTCGTATACGAGAAAGTAAAAATTGTCAAAATCGGTTATGTGGTTGGGTCTAGGGAATTTCTATAATGTTTACCCATAAACAATGAACTGAGGAGTAATGTTTTTACTTTCTCGTATACGAAGTATACAAAGATAAAGTATTGTAATCGTCAAAAAATTCGAACTCGAGATTTTGACGAATCTCCACGTTTTTGACCTCCCTCATTTCGAAAAACACAATTTTGGAATTATGTCTGTCTGTGAACACGATAACTCGAAAACTATTAGAGCTACGGGGATGAAATTTGGTATGTGGTCTGTAAACATAATTTGTAGGTTTCTATCAAATTTTGGACAAAATCCGTCCACGGGAAGTCTGTCTGTCTATCTGTCCGTTGTCATGCGAACACTATAACTCAAAAACTTGAATAGCTATATGAATAAAATTTGGTACACAGTTTTATCATCATGAATGTAGGTCCGTATAAAATTTTGGGCCAAATCTGTCAAAAGGTTGACTGTTTGTCGGTCTGTATAAGCGCATCTCCAACTAGTCCGCAATCTCCACGCGCATGCGTATTGAACGCAATCTTCTGTGCATGATATTTATTGACTCCTGCTCGGCACTTTTTTTTCATCCGATTCTCCATGCGCATGCGTACTTGGTAGCAATCTGTGCTCGCGGAAGGATTGTCCTTGAGCCAAGAAAGAGTAGAAATCGGTATTCATTTAATCGGAACGCATCTCTTCGAATTTGATTTTTTACCTAAATATTTTCTGATAGTCATTGGATCCTGGGTTACAATAGGTTCGAATTTTTTATCCACGCGGGGGGAGGGGAAACAGCACATTTTTCGAGAAGTATACGAGAAAGTTTAGGGGAGACCACTCTCGCTGGTTTCGATTTCGTTTGAAAATGGAAGGTGGGGTGTGGGGGTACAGACGACCATTGATGACATACCTAGTCGTCATAACCTTTCAAATGTCAAAAAAATGTCGAAATAGGTCTGGTGGTTGGAGCTGGCGAACTGTCTGAGGGTTTTACCATATTGTTTTATATATATAGAGCCCAACAGTTCCATCACAATGACGTCAAAAATATCGTAAAATACCTATTGCAGGTGATGGAAACTATTTAGTTAGGGCGATTTCATTCTATATTTATGTATCTGAAGACTTTTATGCCGAAATTCGTGAAAAATTGATACAAAACATTGCAACTAGATGAGGTTTATTGAAAGATTTTACAGTTTTAAAGGAATCTGTTGTCTACAAAGAATATGAAATCTACTATGGTTTTATGGTCTGTTCCACAGATTTTCATGCAGTTTTTAAAACTGAATAAGTAGTGGCTGATAGCCTCGAAGCAGCGAGGTGGCAGGAGTACTGCTGAGCAAAGTGGGTACTGGTCGCGAACCCGCCCTGAGGGCGGTGAGAGCGGCTAGTTTTATTTTATAACAGTTATAAATTGACTAAATTTTAATCAAAATATTATTTAAAAATTGATTAAATTAATTAATCAAGCATTAATAAAAATGAAAAATATTTCTAATTAATATATATTAATGGTTTTTTCTGATTTTATTTGTTATAACTGTTTAAATATTAGTTTTTTTTATTCTGATTAATTAGTTAGAATTTTTCTTCATAGATGGAGCTAGGTGCTAGCTTCTAATTCTTTGTTGCTTCCTGTGTATTTGGCGTCGCCTGGTTTGCATCTAAAATTTCGGCAGAGAGTGTTAGGTTTAACACACTCTCTAGTATCTTTTGATTATTCATTAAGGATTTTGCATTTTGATCTTTCAGAATGTTTCTCATATTGATATTGGACAGGATTCAGGCCACAAGGGGTATACTTTTGATTTATAATCTTACGCTTGACAGAAAATCTTGTCTAATTTGGAATCTTTATGGCGAGTGGTCTTCGATAAAGTTCGCCATTCGATTTCTCATTCATTTCTTCCTTTTTGAACATTTTTTATTTTCTAAATTAATTTTTATGTGTTTTAAATATTATCGTTTTAAACTTCTGTTGATGCAATCACTTGAGGCTGTTGCGTTAGTACGCTTAAAGATGTACTGTCAACGTTTATGTTTAAATCTGCTGTTTCTTATCTATACTTTTCTTTCTTTTTTTAATTTTAATTTTTGTTTAGTATATCTATTATTATTTATTTTATAACAATTGAAAGCATTGTTACCAATTGCCTTTAAAAGGAATTTTGAATAATTAATTACAGTTAGAGAAAACATTGTACAACAATTAAATTGGTAGCATTAAAAAGATAATTTTTTACTCTTTAACCCTTTGTGGAGCAAGGCATTAAATCTTTTGAAATATGATGAAAAAACATCAGGAATGAGTTTAGTTTATTGTCTAGACATAGAATCTATAATTTTTTTAAACTTACTTCATTCCGAGGGGGGGGGTCGTCCCTCTTTAGGGTCACCCCCTCATATGAGAACCCCCTTAGATACAGCCACCTTGATACACTCAAAAAATATTGTTGAATCTTACAGAAAATCATGAAATAAAACTTCAAGAATATTGGAGGAAAATTTTCGAGTTAATTTGCTAAGTTGTAAGCGTTCAGAACTAAAAAAAATTCTTATCTCTAGAGTTAAGGAATTTTCCCAAACTTTATCTCTTAAACGAAATCTTAAATCTCTTTTTATCTTAAACGAAATTTCTTAAGTCTGCTATAGGCATTCTAAAAGGAGTCCTATTAGCCCTATCCTAAACCTATTATTTTCCGTTTACAGTTGAATTTAACGGTTGAGAAGCGAGTGAAATTAGGCGTGCCATCAGCTGGAACACTGCGCAACAAAGGGTTAAACTACAAGAATAGCTCAGCTGGAACACTGCGCCACAAAGGGTTAAACTACAAGAATAGCTCAGCTGGAACACTGCGCAACAAAGGGTTAAGGTGATGTAAAATAATTTTCGGATCATAAGTATTCCACAAGTTATTGGTGAAAAACCTCTAAAAATAGCTTAATTTTCGTTATTTAATTAAATAAATAAAAACCTAATTCGAATTTTAAAATAATTTTGACGGCTTTAACTCCCTCTTGTGCTAATCCATCACTGTTAATTTGGTTGTCGTAAGTCCAACGGTTGTACATGCATAAAGAACCAAAAAACGAACAAACAAACAGACACACATTCTTTCCTCTTTTATATATATAGATTTATCAGTAAATAGTTTTCTAAATATTTTATTTCATTTTTTCTTCTAAGTCTCAGAATACCTTCACGTTTTATTTTGTCTGCCCGAGAAAAGGCGTGGCATTTGATGAAAAGCACTATTCCAAATAAAGAAATCGCAAGAATTTTGCGTTCTTTCCAGAAAAACTGCAATATAATTTATACCTTCTTCTCTGAGAAATTCGTTTCCTACGTGAATCGACGAAAGCGCTAACCCTAAAACTGGAACTAGCGTCAATCATTGCAGTCATTTGCTCTCACCAATTCTTTAACTGATTTCATGTATTTATAGAACATGTATTCTTTTATTTAGGTTTCAGTAAATATCTTTCTAAATGTTTTATTTTTTATTCTAAGTCATAGGAAATCCTCTCGTATTATTTCGTCTGTCCCCAAAAAGGCGTGACCATTCGTTGAAAAACTCATCCCAATAAAGAAATGGCAAGAGTTTTTCATTCATTCCAAAAAATCTGCAATATCATTTAGAACATTTCTCTCGGGGAAATTCGTTTCTTGCGTGAGTCAACGAAAGCGCTAAGCCTAACACTGGAATAAGCGTCAATCGTTTTGCAGTCGAAAGAACAGAACAAGCTTGGAAGAACGTACATCTAAATCGGTTTGATTATTTGTTTTCGAAAACTGATTAAGCAAAGCGAAAAGGAAACAAATCCATCGAAACATGCATCACCTGCTCTTCTCTGCACATCTATTATCTTTCCTGCAACTATTGGGCAGCGTGTTTCCTTTCGCTTTCGTGTTCTCGCGTGACTCCTTTTGATGAGTTCGACATGCAATTCCTGCCAAAAAGAAAAGTGTTCTCAAACTTCCGATTATTCTACTATTGATTGCTGAGATGTTTCTGTTGAAAGAAAACAGACACACTGATTTTTGAGACAGTAAATGCCTTTAAAGAGTGAAAAGCGCTGAATCGGTTGGTTGGTTCGATATTTAGTTAATGTGGTTGTATTTCGAATTGAAACAGAAGCTATTTAAAGATCGTTGCGGAAAATTAATGACGTAACAGAAACATTTCAGTATAAGACACGAAACAGATGAAACATTTAATAGTTTCCCTAGAACACGGTCTCTATTTTAAACTTTTAACCTCAAAGAATTTCTTTATTTTATTTCTATAAAAATTCCGGATCCTTCTTATCGCTTTTTATATGCAAAATAAATTAAAATACTAATAAAGGGAATTATGATTGTGGAAGAGTTAAAAATAATATCAGATAAGGATAAGAAGAAAGAATCTGGTGGATGACTTCATCAGAGACCATACATCCATGCAGATTCAAAAATGGAATAGGTTTTCTGTAGAGGAAAAAGACTTTAAGGTCTGATATTTAATATCTTAAAAGGCCTGAACCCATTCCGAAATGTATTGGAAAGAAAAGCATTTATCCACAAAAGAAGAAATTAAAAACAGTCTTTTAAACAAAGTATGAAAAGAAGGGCTTAAAATCTTATCTCTTATTACAGTTGTGGAACAAAGAAAGGACGCCGTACCAAGCGTGCGTTACAATGTAGAAAAAATAGATAGATGCGCGCACCTGTCTCCATCTAGTGAGGATAGTATAGTTAGTAATTCCCTCACTAGATGGAGACAGGTGTGCGCATCTATTCATCATCTATCATCCGTTCCAAACGACAAATTTCAAGTTTCTAGTCCCAGTGGTTTCGGAGATTTCGTGATCACTGAGTCATGGTATTTGCCTTTTATATATAAAGATAATCAAGACTTTCACAACATTTTGATTTTAAAAGGAAACGGAAATGGAGATTATACGGAGAGAAATATATACAAAGCACCTTATTCCACTACAATTCACTGCGTATAAATTTAGAGTTCTTTGAAAGGAATATACAGTCAATATTTACAGGCTTTGGCTGGTTTCCTCACCCACATATTTATTTACAGAAATATATGCTTATTTATCTAAATATAATTTTAAAAATGTCTATCAGAAAATCACTCTTATATAACAGTTTGTCATCTAAAGCTAATATTACTTTCTTTATGACAAATATCATATTTGTGTGCTTATACAAACGTGCAATGAATAGTGTCAAGTAATCTGACATTTCAAATGGTCGCATATAGATGGGAAGTTTATTATCCAATCGAATACATATATTCATGATTCTGGTGTTGAGTCTCCAAAACCCGTTAATATTTCCTTCTTAGAAGACTTTCAATTATGTAGTATATGGAAATAAGTTACGGTTATATGCAGATAAACGTAAATTTTCATACAGGGTGTCCAGAAAAGGACTCCCTGATTTCAAAATTAAATATCTCGAAAACAAAGATCGATAGAGGAATGCAGTAAACGGTATGTTTATTGTGAAAGCTGTAAGAATTTTATACAGCAGTTTGAAATAATAGTTACAAAAGCTGCTAACAGATGGCGCTGTACGCTGTACAGCTCATATCAGCATACATAAATGAAATAATCGTATGAAAACATTCTTTGCAAAAAATCACATCACAATGTTTTCAAAATGTTCACCATTGGCACAACAGAGGTGGCGCAAACGAAGAATGAAATTTGCCATCACATTTCGTACTGTCTCAACAGAAATGGATTCACATGCCACACAGATCGCCGATTCAAGCTCGTCCAGCGTGGCGGGATGCTTCGGGTAGACAATGTCTTTCAATGTGCCCCACGAAAAATAATCACAGGGAGTTAAATCCGGCGAATATGGAGGCTAATCCATGCCTGCACCAGTAAATTTGGGATATTCCAAAGCAATGACTCGATTCCCGAAGTATTCATCAAGAAAGCGAAACACTTGTTCGGTACGATGTGGTCGGGCTCCATCTTGCATAAACCATTCAGTACGTGGTCGATCCTCTAACACTTGCTGTGTGGCGACAAATTGTTCCAAAATTGCAACGTAACGTTCACTAGTGACTGTTTCTCGAATGAAAAAAGGGCCAATAATGCCTCTGCTGCATACTGCAGCCCACACAGTAACTTTAGGAGAATACAGGGGTTTCGCTTCACACCAATATGGATTTTCGGAACCCCAAAATCGCCAGTTCTGTTTATTCACGATTCCATTCAGGTGGAAGTGTGCTTCATCTGTAAACCAGATGCAGCCAACATCAAATCCTTCACTATCAATCATTGTGAGCATCTGATTAGCAAAGTCAACCCTTTGTTGCACAGCTCGTACGGGTATGGCCTGGTGAGTTTGAATTTTGAATGGAAACATGTGTAGGCGCTTTCTAAGTATTTTCTGCGTGCTGGAACGCTTCAAACCAGTCTCAGATGCAATTCTACGGACGGATGACATTGGATTTTGCTGAATAATTCCAGAAACTGTGGCGACATTTTCAGGCGTAACTGCAGTTTGGTGGCGGCCAACATTCCCCACTAGATCATCAGTTACGCTGCCTGTTCGTTGAAATTTGGCGAAGAGCGTACGAATGGTTTTCGCATCGGGTCCTTTTGGAACATTAAATCGTGCTTGAAAACTGCGCCTTGTTGCCGTAGGACTCTCTTTTAACCTGTGGTACTCTAGCACCAGAAAAACGCGTTGTTCAATGGAGTAAATGGTTTTAATCTCTTCCTTCGGTACGCTAACCTCCTTTCACGCTTCAATAGTAGAACTGATCGCTCTGGGCTTCCGATCACTATTTATACTAGGCATTACGTATGGCGATTACAGCGCCATCTATTTGCAGCTTTTGTAACTATTATTTCAAACTGCTGTATAAAATTCTTACAGCTTTCACAATAAACATACCGTTTACTGCATTCCTCTATCGATCTTTGTTTTCTCTATCGACCTTTGTTTTCGAGATATTTAATTTTGAAATCAGGGAGTCCTTTTCTGGACACCCTGTACATCAAATTATTGAAGTTTGCATATCAAAAAATCTTTAATATTTCCTGTAGGTTTTTCGAAGGAATACCAACGCATTGTATAAGTTCGAACATAAAACATAAATTCTTCAATCATCATGAATTTTTGTATATCAATATGTATATTTTGTTAGCATATAAGAAGTTGTTACTAATCTAAACATGGAAATTCAATGTTTCATATCTTATCTGGATCTCACATGGAGTTTTCTCGTGCATTCGAGCTCATTTTCTTTCCTAATTGAGATATCAAGAAAAGGGTCGCATTCTCTGCAATCATCGATTTGTCGCCAAGGTCGCCAAACTTGTCGCCAAGGTCAGGGGTCTCGGAATGGCCGCTGCCCGTCACTCCATGCTTACCCCTGTAAAACTCTCTTCCCAGCCATAAGACTAACATTTCTGGAAAGCGACTTTCCATGTTCGAAACACTATATATTTATTATCAATAAAAACAAAGAAATCTGTGTGCAATAGATCAATGAAATGTGAAGTAAATTACATTAAAACATTTATTAAGTAACATGTCTGGGGATACCTTTTATGTAAATATCCATCGCAAATGTCAGTACATGTTATAAGATATAATATTCTGTGATATAGTAAATTATTCAATCACAGTCTTACAAGTATCATTTTTCATGTACCCTCTTTTTTATACAATGTACTCACGAAGAACAATGTCATCGACTTACTTTATATAAGTAACCAATTGCTTATTTCACTCAAAACTAGATCTAATTTCTCATACTTAATTTGTTTTCATACAATTGCTACAAATGTTTTATGTACCTGAATAATATAAGAAATTCACCTACATTTTTCTCACTAAATTTTTTTATGCTTTGAAAACCGTGAAAAATATTTCCCTAGTTTTTGCTAGGAAGCTTATTGAAGTAATATATTATAGGACACACATTTGGTTCTCAGCCAAGATTTTACTCATTGTGATGAGTCTAAAGCGTCTGTTTTCAAGAAGTTATTCTTGAAAACAGACGCTTTCAAGAAGTTATTCTTGTTTTTCAGAGAACATAACAACAAACTTCCTACGATAATGAATATGCAACTTCTGCGCATCATATATTTCTCATTATGTGAGCTAAACGACCAAAAAAACAATGAATTCATTATTATTCCATCATAATTTTAAGGCTTCTGCTTAGAATGCTTTGAAAGTAAAACGTATCATTTGCTGCACAATTTTCTTTATTTCTAAAACTTTTTAAATATATAAAACCGAATGAGGGCTTATGTCTTCTGTTGTTATAACTATTCTGTCATTTTCACTGTAGAAATTATTTTCTTTACACTCCAGATGTTTTAATAAAAACTTAAGAAACATTTTCGCACCATTTTCTTTTCGAATGACTGCAAATGTTACTCGGAAGCTGCAGTCTCAGAGTACGATATCCTTTATTGTCACAGAATAAAATTACTATTGTTCATTTTAATGTCTAATGCGATTCTTAGGTAGGGATTATTTTAACTGAACTACTTAATTTTTTTACATTAATCGTCTCCTTTTCAATTCTTATTACTATATCATCAAATAATAAAAAGAATTTACAATAAGAGAAAAAGCAAAAATTATTTTTTAATATTAATACAATGATTAAATATTCACTGTAGAACAAACGCTTCATTGTTTTAAGAATTCGTAAAACATAATGAGGAAATTCGTAATAGATTGCTCCAGAAATGCATTAACCATTAAAATTATTTTTTGAGACTCTGGAATTTCAGTTATCTATGCACTTCTTGTATTAAAAATTAAAGCGTAGTTGACACTTTTTAAAGTCAAATGGTGTGGGGTTGGTCTAATGCATAGCAGACTATGCACGTAAAATCACTAAGAGGTTACACTGTATAAATTCGTAAAAAATTCAGGTAAGTACGGAGTTGTACACTGTTGCGTCAAAAAATAATCGTCCAGTTGTTTGCAAACTATTATGGGTCACCATGTATCAACTTTTTCTGGATACAGAGAAGATTCGGGATCTCATGTGGTTTCTAGGCCGCCCCAATCTATAAAATTTGTGCGTTAACATGCATCAATAAGTTAAATCATATTTTATTCATAAATCTAGAAATTTTAGAAATTCAAATGCAGAAATTCGACTGCTTGTCGACCGTCCCCATGTCATTTTATACGATCTATGAATTAATAAGTATTAATTACGGTAATTTGTCAACGCGAATGCAGAATTATTAACAAACTAGAAAATCACCCGTCAACGTATGACGGGTGCAAATTGCCTCTTCATTCGAGAGATTTCCCGTCAAATTCGACGTGTTTAAGGTATCCGACTGGTTTAAAATCGTCGTTTTTGAAGAAATTATCAAAAAAAAAATTATTACTTAATTTTGTAGCCTGTTTAATAAGCTTTCTAAAACTGTCTCACTTTTTACTCTACGTGAATTACAAATGCAGTTACAGCTGCTCTATTACCGAACTCTAAGCATTATTTTATGTTGCATTGAAACTTTAAATATGTTTTCTGAGAAATGATATTTTTGAGGAAAACTGTCGACCGTAACAATGATTTCTCAAAAAGTTATTCAAGTATTGATACGAAATTTTCTGAGATCGTTTTCTGTAATATGCTTGATGTTTCCCTCTAAAAACTAAAGTCAATTTTAAGATCAAGTATTATTTTTAAGTGCTCAAATATAAACGAAAAGCATTTTTTATGAAAAATTACCACTTTAGTAACTATGTTCAGCTATATCTCAAAACTATTTTGAAGTACAAGAAAGATTTTAGAGCATAACACAGATAACTGTCATAAAAATGAACTCCTACAAGGATTTATGTATATTTCGAATATGATTTTGTCAATGGCTGTTAGCGCAAGGCAAATATTTTAGTCATTTTTCTTCAAATTTCTCAGTTTTTTCAAAAAAATACGATTTTGAAAGTCTAATTTTACAATATTTTCGTAGTTTTAAAACATATGCAGTTGAAAAATAGCATTAAAAATATATATAAATTATTTTTTAAAAAAATTTCTCCTAACACAGTCGGATACCTTAAATAGATATATATGCGAGAGAAATGTTTAACATGGATTGAAAACAAATAAAATAAACATATGTTTTATGACAGGAAGTATTTTTTTTACATATTTCTTTATTCAAAAAACGTCTTGATAAACAAGATTCCGTGTGAAGTATTTTTCGTTGTTTAACAATTTTCCTTGTACTTCAGATGTCTAATCAAAACAAAGAATTCTCTGCTTATCAAATGTTCCAAAAAATATTTTTAAATTATATCATCACGATTGCAATAAATAATCACATGAATTATGGCGTCCAAACTATATCACGCGCATGATATACCACCGACGTGATTTAATTAAAAAATGGAAATGAATTTGAAATATATGATTAATATAATTTAAAATTTCTCGGGAACTATTGATGATAGCAAGATAAGTTTAATATCAATCGATAGCAAATTTTATTTCACTCTTTTAGAGCTATTAAATTTGAAATTAGAACGGCAATTGCTTATAAAATTTAAAATTACTGAAATTTAGGTGCTCTAACAATGAAATAATGCTGTTTAATGTCTCACAGTGCTATGGCGTGAATTTTATTGTTGGTGACGTCAGAGCGTTACCGGATCAGTGAGAGACAGATCTGGGCTATTATATAAATAATTCACTGAGTAGTTCCAAAGAATTATTCTGAATTCAACTATCACCAACACACTTAATGTGAAACTATGCTATTACAAAGCTATCAAAACGAAATATAATTTCCTTAACAAATGAATCACTTTCCAGCACTTTGCAAGCTATAAATAGAAATCTCAGTACTTAAAAACAGAATTTACCACTTCAATACCAGTGCTGCAATTTATAAAATAGAGTTAAAAAGGTTTTAAATAGATATTGGAAACTTAACAGAATTTTTAATTAACTCAATGGGTTTTGGAATTTCAAATAATTCATATCAAAATACTTTCTGTGTTATTTATATCCAATTACCTTCCTTAAAGATCGGAATTTGAATATTTCGTCACCTAACAAGCAACACTACCTATCTCAATTTTTTAAAATTTCGTAGAGGAAGAAAATACTCAATTTTTCGCAACCAGTAACAAATATTTTTGAACTTTTTAAGCATGTGAAATGCACAAGAGACTGCATGTTCCTACTAAATGTGAAAAAAATTCTGAAATATTCGTTATTGATTGCGAAAAATTGAATGATTTTTTTCCTCTTTCAAATTTTAAAAAATTGAGATAGGTAGTGTTGCTCGTTAAACGATGATTTATAAATTTTTATTTAATTTGACTTGTTTCATGTGTAAACTTAGGTTATTGTAAACGATTTTCCACTCATTTCTGGATGTACTAGAATTTTTAAATTTTGTACACTTGAGTTTTCCCTATGACAATACAATCTATAATGTAAACAGAAAATACATGTGTATGTCTGTCGGTCACAAGGACTGCTACTAAGCTGTGAACAGTAGCGGCATAAAATTTGCATATGACATTCCAGATTTCTAGGTGAACTATTCTATTTTTAACTTTCATAATTATTTCATTCTTAAGATATTTAATTATAATACGAAAATTAAGCAATATTAAGCCTAATAATTTAATCAAATAACGAAAATTAAGCAATATTAAACCTAATAATTCAATTAAATAACGGAAATGAAGCAATTTTAAGCCTAATAATGAAATTAAATAACGAAACTGAAGCAATATTCAGCCTAATAAGGAAATTAAATAACGAAAATGAAGCAATATTGAGCTTAATAATTTAAATAAATAAAGAAAATTAAGCAATATTAAGCCTAATAATTTTATTAAATAACGAAAATTAATCAATATTAAGCCTAATGAAATTAAATAACTAAAATTAAGCAATATTAAGCCTAATAATGAAATTAAGTAACGAAAATTAAGCAATATTAAGCCTAATAATTTAATTAAATAAAGAAAATGAAACAATATTAAGCCTAATATTAGACGTTTTTCGCCAATAACTTCTG
>BGPR01006302.1:63020-81935 GCA_013235015.1 Araneus ventricosus | reverse complement strand
CTGCACATTTTACTATATTACTTTTTATTTTAAAATAATTTTGAGTACATAAAATATTTTATTAAAATTGATGTTAAACATTTTTGTATAGCAACACTTATAAATTTTAACAGTAATCGATGCAGATGGCCATTTCATAAGTCTATGTAAAATTTCAGCATATTCGTACAATAAGTTTTGCTGTTACATTAAATTTTTATTTTTTGCTGTTAAACGATAGCGTCTTATATTTCGAAGACGTTTTCATTATTAGATATAATCATTCCACCACTTTATTTTTCAAATTTAAGTTTATAAAGATTTTAACTATTTATATATTATTAAATTTTATAAATTGAAGTGGTGTAATATTAATCGAATTATTTTTTTTTACGTATCAATGTTTACCGATTGTAAAATGTAGATCATTATTTTGAAAATAACATTTAAAGTGCGAAATAATTTAGAATGCTAATACCGACATTTAAAGACAAGCAGAGAACATTAGTAAGTAAATGTGGAGACGACCCCCTTTTTATCCAGAACACAAAATGTCAAATATCTTCCAATCTATTAATGATATATTAACCAAAATTATTATGCTGGGTTATTTGTTCATGAGAAATTTATTTATGGCATCAGAAAAGGGTGTTGCCACTGAGAATTTTGAAGTTAGTGTCATTTTAAATATGTGGATGTCCCCTTAATAAAATTTGAATCTTAGAATCTTTTCGTGCATGTTATTTCTTGTAAAACGGTGTCTTTAGTTTAAAGAAGCAATGATTAGCAGCTGTATAATGGTGGGTGGATACTCTTTCCCCGTAACAATACATTTTAATTCCAATGAATTTTATTTAAACTGTCACAAATTCAAAACTGTATCATTACATCCATTATTTATCCGACATTTACATCTAGTAAAATTATTTTTATCTTTTAAAAAAGAGGAGCTTTGGTAACAACGATTACATTTACATTCTTTAAATAATTCATGTGTTGCTAAAGAAATTAGCGATGAATAAATATTAATTTTAAAAACAGGCAGAACAAAATTAAAACATCTAAAATAGATTAAGAAAATGTTTCATTTATTTGGAAAAAATAATAGTTTCACAAGAGCATTATGAAAAAATTCTGTTTTGTAATTCCTATGAAAATGGTCCCTTCAAACGCAAACAAGCCTCAATCCCATGACCTGCATCAGTATAGTCCCCCGATTCAGCTATCTCAGAGATGTGCCCCACCTCCCGTGAAGGAAATTGTGATACTGTTTAAAGGAGTGATTTTGGCGGTCATTCGATTTCCTGTGAGCGTGATTTGAGCGTCGCGACCTCCTTTGGAAGGCTGAGCCTGCCGTGTTGTAAGAACAGGGGAAGTCCTTGGACACAGAGCGTTCTATGTGGGCAATGGTATATTTTTAACAGTATTGGTGATAATATTTTGAAATGAATGTTCACTTTGATTGTTACTGTTTGAATTTATTTTAACAGAATGGCCGATTTACTGATTTCAACGAGTCACTGGCTACTTTGGCACCACAAAAACATTTGAATAATTTTGGCAAAGCTTTTGTAAAAACTGATGAAAGCAATCATTTAATTTTAATATTTCTATATTAACAGATATTTAATGGTAATTTTGTAACCGATAATTAAACTGCATTTTAACCTATTCATATGAAAGCTTGTTGAAGGGCTCTCATCATTTACTTCTTTCCAACGCGCTTTCATTTTAACTCTTTAATCCCTAGGCGCCTTTTTTCTTCTAGTCGCTTTAAAACGAGCCTATTTGGGAGGATACGACACGAATTGGACTCTCCCAACCTGGGTGAATATTCACCCCACCACCACACCTCTGCTATAACCTTCCCTTAAGGCGCACGGAAATGGGCTGTGGTTGGCTAGGATAATTTGACTCCCCACCGCGCTTATCTCCTAATCGATAACAGAACCTCACCTCCCCTTAAAAGAAGCCAAACGCCTCAGACCGGCCTTTGTCGCTGTTAAAAGAAAATTTTTAGACAGCCCGGGACCGCCTCGTTCGTTATGAGAGGGTTAATCCTGTAATCTTAATGAAAATAGAAGACAAAATGCTTTTCTTCCTTATATCTCCAGACAAAAAGAATTAAACTTAGCCTTCCGGCTTGCCCGACGGGGATTTTTTATATTGTTTTTGATTAACACTAATCGCAATATTTCATCAAGATACTTCTTCTGTCTTCAGGTACATTTGTTGCTGTTAAAGTTATGATAGTTGACCGATCGAAGTCATCTCTGTTTCAACTCCGTTCAGCATTTCGTCTGTCTGTAAATTTGCTTGTTACGCAGTCATTACCAAACGCTTTGTTCGATTTTCTTAAAATTTGGCATGGAGGATCCTTAAGTTCATTAAAAAAACAACTTAAATGTCAGCTTTTTTTATCATGCTGTTTCAAAATGGTCGCCATTATAATAATTTCAATGACACCATAAACAGTTTCCTTACGGGTGGTACAACTGTTGTACCAGAATTTTTTTACCTTTGAATGTGGGTACCAGACAAAAGGGAGGATTTCACTCCCAGCATTCAGCGAAGTTTTTCTGGATTAAGCCCCCGTAGCCTAAAGGTTAAAACATTTGAATCATTTTAAACTTGTTTAATTAATTTATACTGCGTTCAAAGCAACACGAAGGATATTTGGGGACGGACCTCGTAACTTTGAATTGCCGTCAAATGACTTGGTATGAGTTAAAGTGCAACGGGCCCCCATACACGGTGGTTCTTCTGTAGAATTGGGTTTCGAACCCGGATCTGCCCGGCACCGAGGCCGAGACCTTCCCACTAGGCCACTGCGGTCCATCAGTTTGGTATTGGCGATATACTTAATTGCAAGTTTGTTAATACTAATAAGAGTAGGCATTTAATTTTAACTTTGTTTATAGTGATAAAATATGACATTTAATTCTAATTTTGATTGTTCTGATAAAAACAGACATATGATTGTAATACACTCATGTCCATAAATTAAGGATAATTCAGAATCACACAGAAATTGAACTCTAAAATAAAAATTTCACCAGTAGAATTATCACACACATATTGAAGAAGAATATGCAAATTACAGGAAACCACCAGATGGCGCGGATAGTACGTCACAATGACGAGAGTGTAAGAGAGGGGTATATAAGGAATGGTGGCAAAGAAGTAAAATTGTTCACAAGCGCTTTAAAAGCCTTTCAGTGCAATAACCGCATAGTTATGGCACAAAGGAAGCATTTAGATGATTTTTTACGTGGTAGAATTATCGGACGACTGGAATGTGGACGTACCCAGCTGGAAGTATCCGAGGAACTTGGAATCGCCCAGAGTGTCATCTCCAGGCTTTGGCAACGATTCCAAGATGATGGTAATGTGAGTAGATGTTACAGCACAGGTCGCCCCCGAGTTACAACGCCGAATGAGGACCGGTATTTGACAGTTACTGCCAAAAGAAACAGACGGAGCACAGCATCAGACCTGTCTCGTCAGCTCTCTTCAGCTACCGGTACGACAGTTTCAAGGCAGACCGTGTACAGACGCTTAGGGCACATTGGTCTATATGCTCGTAGGCCTGTCAGATGTGTTCCACTTACCGCAACTCACTGTCGCCTGCGATTAGCCTGGAGTAGAGAGCATGCATTGTGGGTACCGCAACAGTGGTCTTGTGTGATGTTTTCCGACGAGTCCAGGTTTAGTTTGCAGTCTGATTCTCGCCGGACTTTCATATGGAGAGCTCCAGGTACCCGTTACCACCAAGAGAACATCATTGAACGACACCGTTACGGTGGTGCAGGATGGCTCGTTTGGGGAGGAATTATTCTTGGTTCCAGAACTGACCTGCATGTTCAGAGTGTAACGATGACATGCCACATCTATCGGGATGTTATTCTGGAACAACATGTACGTTTGTTTCGGGGCGCCATGGGTGCTGAATTTCTGTTTATGGATGACAACGCCGTCCTCACCGTGCAAACATTGTAGACGAATGCCTTCAATCGGAGGATATCACCTGTATGGATTGGCCAGCATACTCACCGGACTTGAATCCAATAGAGCATGTGTGGGATATGCTTGGCCGACGAATTGCAGCCCGTCAACCCCCTCCCACCTGTCTACCGGAACTTCGGAGGGCATTGCTTGATGAGTGGTGTAATATTCCCCAAGATCTGATTGATAATTTGATACTCAGCATGCCTAGGCGTTGTAAGGCCTGTATTGCATCGTCCGGGAGACATACTCCGTATTAACCATCGTACTAACCATGTTATACTGTTTTTTGTAAATAGGTTCTTTTTTTGAAATTTGCTTCAGGGAGTAAAAATCGCAATTTTTATTAATTATGTCAAACATATAGCATCTGTTTTGCCCTTTACCTTTTGTTTAATAAATAGACTTTACAAATAAGTCAAATTTGTTTTGCTTCTGTCTCTTTCTTTGCCTGAACTTCATTATCCTTAATTTATGGACATGAGTGTATTTTAATACTTATAAAGGAAAACATTTAATTATATTTTTGTAACTGGTGATAAAAACAAAGATTTGTGGAAATTATCCGCATTGAAAAAAATTGACTGTGAGAAAAAGATAAGATCTCAGTGTACCATGTTATAATTTGATTTTCCTTTTTACTTCCCTCTAATCGTGTATTTTTTTCGAAGGAATTGTTTTCTCCACGACTCTACCCAAATAGTTCATGTTAAACAAATTATATGACTACCTCCACTCCACTTGCGCTGCGAACAAGTATATTTCAACAAACTTCGAAATTTTCCTCTAACCTTTGGGAGACACAATTTAAAACATTTCACTGAACATAACATACCCTAGCTTAACAAGCAATACCACCTATCTCATTTGTTTGACATTTCTAAGATGAAGAAAAAAGACAACTTTCTGAAGCCAGTAACGAATATTTCTGAATGTCTCTTAACATATGGTAGGAGGATGCTGTCTTATGTTCATATCAGATATTTCAAAAAATAAGAATTTGTTGTTATTTCGAAAAATTTTCTTCCTCTTTGAAATTTCCAAACATTTAAATAGGTGGTGTTGCTTGATCAGCGACGATATATACGTTAAAAGAATATAAATTTATAACCACAAAAGTAATGCTGAATTATTTATTCCTAAATCAAATCTTTGTGCAAAAAAATGCATCTGAAAAACCATAGCCTTAAAAATTTAGTTGGATAATGTTATGATACGGCAGAAAATTTCCACACCATGTAAGTTTTATAACGTTACATTAATTGCAAGACAGAGATGAATGTTATAAACATGATATGGAAGGAAGAACGACTTTATTATGTCTATTGGTGTATTAAAAATTTTTCATTAATTCAAATTTTAGTTCATAAGTTTCAAAACATCTTATACATTTCTAAGTTATGTCCAAAATAATTTAAGTCCAAAATAATTTGATGGAACAATAAGTATGATACCCATAGATATTTATAAAATTTTTATCGAGAACACAAAATGTAACACTTTTACGATTTAAAACCAGGAGCTTGAACGCTGTGATCTGCTCTTTCTGGGGCTCTGCTGTAACTTAACATATGGATTGAATAATTCACCTGTCTATTATGATGAGATACTAGTTATTCTGTTTGATTCTTTCTGTAATTTTACCGCCTTTAAATTTTGGATTAAACGGGAGTAGTTTTAAAATGTAGTAAGAAGATGGAAGCTTTTCTAGGTCAAAAATTGATTTTTATAGTATATTTCTAATAGGAAATAGTGGTATTTTTTAATGCAATGAAATAAGAAATAATTTTGTTTTCAAAAAATTTGATTAAATACGGTTAATAATTTACAATTCACTATATTAATGGAGCTACTAATCAGCGACAAGTAATTTTATTATCATTTCAAGTTTTGTCTAATTGTAATATCGTTAAGATATCGGCACGGGTGCTTATTACGGCAAAATGTTGACCTATAATACTGGGAGCTCTTGTTCTGACCTTACTAAATTTTAACTCTGACGCTTGACTGTCTTCGGGATCCCGTTGTAACGTAACAATGTCTTTACGCTCGTTACAGTGATAGTCGGTCGAACTTTCTTGTGCGACAAAATACCGTCAGATTTGAATCGCTAATAACTACGAGACTAATAATGCGAAAAGAATGGTTGACACCACAACGGATAGATCATATCTGTGAGAGTTTGTCGGATAATATTTGTTTTGCCTATGACGTCATCGTACCACTGTAGGCGCATGTGCGTGATTGTTATGATCTAGCTTTATGTAAGGTTATAAATAAATGTAGCGTGGAAACACGTTTAGCTAGGAGGTTGATTCTTGTGTCATTTTAAAGAGCGTGAGGAGTATTAAAAGGAACCAAAGTGAGACAATAAGATTATTTATCAGCATATAAGGAAAAATCGGTAATAAATTGAAAATTTGAAACACCGCATGTTTTTTTATTAAAACATTCAGAGTTTTCTTTGGAATTGTGCAAAACTTACGGAATACGTGACAATACATAAAAAAATTGTATTAAAACTTCCGTCTTACGGGAAATATGAGCATTTGTAGTAAATAATGTTTTACTGCACATACGCCAAATGTAGTTCTATATACTATCAACAGATGGCGCCATCAAAAGCTACTCTAAATAAAATATCAGAAAGCCAATGTTCGGGTCCCCGCCGTAGATTTTTCGTGAAAACGACAGGTTAAAATCATAAAACAAATATTTCGTATTAATATGTAATTTAATTAGCAATCTCTTTAATAAAATATTTACACAGATTAGCATAATGGTTACAGAATAGATAAATCATGAATTTATCGTATGTAGCAAGGGTCTATGTAACCATTAAACTACTCTGTGTAGAGATTGATACATAAATTACAAATTAATACGAAACACTTGTTTTATGATTTTGTCCCAACGTTTTCACGAAAAATCTACGGCGCGGACCCGAACTGCGCCTTTCTCATTTTTTAACTACTGTGTATTTTGTGATGGTTTGTGTCGATTTTATCTTCCTTTGTCTTTTATAGTGTTTAAATTTTTTAACCTCTAGGACTCGGGGCAGATTGAAGAAAAATATATCCCTCGTTCGGCTATTTTTAGAGCAGAGGAGATAATTACTTTTCCCCACTAGAAAGACCAGTATGTCCATTGACACTCCATGCAGTATTGTTAAGGCTTTCATTTTACAATGGGGTGAAGGGAAGGGCTGACGTTTTCTGGTCAGTAATGATTCCAGTGTTAGGAAGGTCTCTAGATTTGGCTACATGTGTTTCAATAATTTATTTTTTTAAATTCGGAAAAAACTGTCACTCGAATACTCGGTACAACACTTGTACCGCAGCCGAAAATAAAGCATAAAAATTCCCGGTACAGCGTATGTACCGCCGATTGGAAAAGGTTAACGTTATTGAGAGACAACTATCAAGTTATGACTTTTTTTTATCTTGGGGTCTTACAACTGATAATTTTTAAGAAATTTTTAATTGTTCCCCCTTTTTTCAACAACCAGATCTGATGGGTATTTTGCTTTTTGGGTGTAAATTTAGTCTGGTCTCTCGGTCGTGGTTAAGCTGGTAGGGATATGGGCTGGTAATCAGCTCGTTGTTGTGGGGTTGGGATTGAGGAATTTCGGTTTTCGCTTGTTTTGTTTCATACGTGTGTGTATCTCTTTGTGTTCCTGATTCCCCCCCCCCTTTTTGGAGCTGTTCTTGATTGTCTTTGCCTGTTTTATTCTCTGGGGATGATTTGATGGTGCTGTTTTAACTTTTGATAGCCGGTGCTGTGTATTTTGTAATTGTATATTATTATGTGTTTTGTGGAATTTTGCTTCGTTTTAATATTCTGATTTATATGATTTTTTGAGTCTTATATTATTTTACTCCTGAGGGAGTTAAATTTTAGATGTTTTAATTCAATTATTAATGAATGTATTATTGTTTTTATTTGCTATTGATATGGATTGTTCTCTCCCCATCGGCCCATGTTCAGCCTTACACCCTTTAGGGTAGGCCTGGTCTGTGTGGGTCTCTATCTATCTATTACGACTTAATATTTTAGGCTTTGGATCTTCTAATTATTTAATGCAACTTCAAAATTAGAAATATGTTGAAAACACAAACTAAAACCAAATAAAGCATTCGCTCTTCAAATCAGTCTAAAAGTGACAGAGATATTATAAAAAGGAACTGATTTGTTCATAAAACATCTGAGGAATTCAGGTACATTTCCAAAGTATAGAATTAAACAAAAGTATATCATTACCATCATAATGCATTGTATAAGTCTTAAATTTAGTCAAAATGTCTGATAGTTATTAGAACTTTTGTGTGAAACACAACAATGATCAAAATGCAGTTAATACATTTAAAAATTCTTAATCAAAGATATTCATTTCTATGATATTAAATTTCAAAACGTAACTGCTGACAGATTTTGCAAACATTTGATACTATCTTGACAATAAGAGATTCATAAAAGTTAATTTTGTTTATTTATCTGGTAAATTAGTTATTTATATATCTAGCAGTCTTGTATTTAACAAGAGATCCAGTACTACTTTCTTAAATTCTAATGATTTTTTAAGAAAAAAACACTGCTAAATTTATTATTAAATGCAATTTTGTCCTCAGTATTAAATAAATAATCGTAAAACCATGTTTATTAACTTCTTTATAAAGATTTATAAAGCTTATAACTTGAACAGCACTAAAAACACACTCTGCTCTGCCTGCTGCTATACGAAATTGTTTAGAGTTTCTGCTGCATAAGAAGCTGAAGGAAATTCGATCAGATTTGTCCAGGTAGGTTTCTTAAATTTTATGTTAATAAACTCCATTCCATCTGTCTCATTTTCTACACACTTGCAGCTATTATCGATGTTCAACGGCTAATTAATTTATAAAGTCACTTAATTAAATTAATAACTAAACTGAGAAAAAAAGAAACAGAGAACACCTGAAAATGATTAAAACTATGCTAATCTTACTCATCTCTGGGCGTTGATTTCACTTCTTTGGAAAGAGAATATCCATAACATTTTTTTTTGTTTCACTTAGCTATTCATTGCAATGAATAGCTAAGTGAAAAAATACTTATGTTTCATTCACAATTTTGCAGTGGAGCTCATTGGGAATATTTTTAAAAAATCTGTCGAAAAAATTCAC
Source organism: Araneus ventricosus (assembly GCA_013235015.1). Classification (NCBI taxonomy): domain Eukaryota; kingdom Metazoa; phylum Arthropoda; class Arachnida; order Araneae; family Araneidae; genus Araneus; species Araneus ventricosus. Next base: position 72,789 of record BGPR01006302.1, on the reverse strand, counting down.
TGCCAGAGAAATTAAACAAAAGATACAGCAGCATCATTCTATTGATATATTAAGTGTACTGTTTATCTTTGTTCTATATTTGTTTTTGTTCTGAGTGTCACTATGAATAATTTTATCTACGAATATTTTTCATTTTTATCAATTGTTTGAAAAATTTGTGATATATTACTTTTTTTCATTTGTTGTCTTCCACATTCTATTTTTTGCGAGGTTGGGAAGCTGTTTTGTAGAGAAATGCAAATATCTCACTCTTTTAAGATCTAGAAAGAATAGAATATATAACCTGTTTCTAGGTTAAGTTTAATCACATTCAGTCGCACACGATTTGATTCTTTGTTGAAAACCCATTGAATATCGCAGCAATTTCAAATTTTATCTTAGGGTGTTGTTGTTTAACCAGTTTATTCTCGTTTGTTAATCGTTTGACCAAGAAAGTGTGTAGGTATTGTATAAACTTTATGCCTGTTATAAATTACATTATTTTTTTTTACTCTGTCGTATATGAAGTATGCAAAGAGACAGTACTGTAAACGAGAAAAAAATTCGAACTCGAGATTCTAATGAATCATCACGTTTCAGAACCGCAAACCAGTCCAAAAACAAATTTTTGCAGTTTTGACTGCTTGTCTATAACACAAAAATGCAACGAGCTACAGGTATGACATTTGGTATGCGAACTTTTCTCCAAATTTACAATTTAATCAAAAATTCTGTAAAAAATACTTCAGTGAGAAGTCTGTTTGTACGTCATTCGATGTTTATGCAAATATGGTGCGAAATTCCGGCATAGTGATACAATAGTGCGCGTTTAGTACTTCGTAGTACTTTCCTAAAGACGAATTTGTCCAAAATTCGATGGAAAACTACAAAGTTATTGAAAAAGCCGTATTCCAATTTTCATTTATCTAGATTAATGCGTTTATGAATTAGAGGTTTCACATACACGCAGACATTATTCCAAAATTGTGTTTTTCGGACACAATTAGGTATGAAACGTGTAGATTCGTCAAACTCTCAAGGTCGAATTTTTTGACGATTAAAATATTTTCTCTTCTCTATTAGCAGAAGATATTGTATGATATCTCCACGATGTTGCTCGATATTCTGAATGCCGCATAATATCGTTTAGATATAGTAACAATATTGTAGAGCGTCTCAGGGTTAGTTCATCGTATATGAGAACGTAGAAAGGTGTCGTCCTAACAGTGGTTCAGAGGTAAAATGCTCGCTTACTATGTCTTCAAACAAGATTTATTTCATGGACGATGGATGTATGTTTAGTTTGAACTTGTAGAAGTAATTATCCTCATTCTTTAGCGACATTCTATGATCAGACTAAATAAGAAGGTCGGTGAAGAATATACTCATGTAAGAAGACAAATGAAAATAAAAAGCTAATTGTATCAGTGAGTCTATTTTATTAATGATCTCGTTCAGAGATAAATGCATCTACAGTTCCTTAGGCTTTTATGGTTGCAAGGCTGCAGTGGCTTCGTAATAATGTCTCGTCTTTGGAAACGGAGGATTCGAGGCTCGAAACACAATTACCCGAAAGATTTATTGTGCCTGTTCACTAGAAATTCTTTGGTGCTAGAGTTCTTAACAATCCGACTTCAAGAAAAAGAATCATAAATATGTTTAAATTCATAATAGATATTGAAAACTGAAACCGACTAGAAAAAACTCCCAATTACCTTTGATTAATACTTGTATTTTATCTTTATTTCACATATAGAACATGATTAATCTTTATATTCTTTATTTTTACAACAGTTATCTCCCTAATCCTTGGACTCGACATTTAACACGCAATGGTTCTCCATCTTAGCTACAATAGTCAAGAATCTTTTCTTAGATGTTAGCTTTTTTCTTGTTCTTCATCATCATTTTCATCCTCTCATCTCTCTGGTAATCAAGATATTATGTATATTACTTTATTTTGTTGTCACTTCTATGTGTAATCATCAACTTAGTAAATTTTCCCCATTCGTCTGTATGCTGTTATTTTTTTCAATTTAATTCAATAGTCTACATACATCTATACGAAACCGGATGGCGTGGTGTTAACGTTTCAAAGGCGTAGTTTAAATATTAAATCACGGGTGGTGTGGTGTGGAAGTCTGTGGATAGAAAGTATCGTCTTCTTCATTGCATGAGAGTTCAAAAGTGTGAAGTTTGGTTCTAGACCACGTGGCTGTCTATCAATTGATTGCAACAGACGCGACCAGACAACTCTTACTCGCTTCCTTAGTGGGCACATCAGAAGTTTGACTTTCTCTGGTAATTATAAGTGTTTTGAGATCAGCCCAAAATGTACTGCAGAACAGGCCACACCTGATTATATTCTTGCATGTCTGAAGCTTTTCAAACAGAATCTTGTTTCTAATCCGCCATTGAGTTTGGATTTCTTTAGGGTGCACAGGCTCATGGACGTGATATAGCTCTGCTGATCTTCGGGGATCATCATCATCAACAACACAACATTGTGAAGTCTGTCCCAAAATACTGGATGTTAATCTAACAAAATTTAACCAATAGTTCACAATATTCAGTGTGTCTAGAGTATTCTACCCTTTTTTTCACCACATATAATAATAAATGGAATTGTATCGAATGTAAAACAGTCGCTAAATACATCTTTATACCATCCCTTTATGAAAAGAAAAATTTATTTGGCATGAAACCCATGTAAGAGTTTGATATCTAATTTTCGTTCATTCATTTAGCACAGTGTACCGAAAGTATTAAAATCACTTTACAATCATGAAAATGCCATCTCCATCTGGTTATTTCTTCTACTTTTGGAAAAAACGCTTAGTTGATGCTGTTTTAATTTAACTTGCCGAACTCGTCGGGGATTACTGGTTGTGACGTGAATTTTAATTTGACGCTGCATTAATTCACTGTTAACAAAGTAATCTCTTTTTTAAACATAAATACTTCATAAATAAATCCATCATTTGTTCTTTTTGTTTTGTTTCTGAATGAAAGAAGAAATTTCGAAAACACAAATGATTTTATTAGTGCATTGGTAAAAATAAACACCATATTTTTGTGAGACTGTTCTTAGTTATTTTGCTTATGGACTAATTTAGATCGTAACCAACAGATGGCGATACTGAGATTGAATTTCGCTCCTGTGAGTAGATGTAGCTTAAAAAGCCAGACATCTAAGATCTTGAGGGTGGATTCTACTTCTTGATGTCAGATGATGCCAGAGCAGCAAGCAGTGAAGCAGGTACATATCGGGGCATAGCTTACTACCCTATTAGCACAAGATGTCCTACAACATTCATACGATATCTTTACAATGTTGCGCGGCATTCAAAATATCGTAGGAACATCGTGGAGATATCGTAAAATATGTTGTTCTAATAGGGTACATGTTTATTTCTGCGTAAGGAATCGAAATTCTAGCTAAAATGTCTATCCTCTTAGCCCTAATCGTAATATTTAATCCTTTGAATGAATACCTAATTTAAAGTAGTTAAAGTTCTTTCACACAAACGATCTGATTTGTCTAAGCTTAATTGAGAAGTGATGTTTACAAATATTATTCACAACTTTCTTTGCGTAATTAGATGCATGGACGTCTGTCTTATCACTAGTTTTTCTATGTAGATAATATTGTAAATATCTGTTACGTCATTTACTGTAATGACTTATTCTTTAAATAAATATTTTTGTTTTCATCAAAGTTCTCTTCATTTATCCCAATAATATCGCTTACCTAGACTACCGACAATGCAGAATAACGTTAAATTGTTTACTGTGGGATGCTTTCGCTTGAATTGATCCATCCCATTCCACATTATTAATAAAACGCAATAATTTTGCATTAAAATGTTATGCTAATATTAGTGACAAGAAAAAATACTTTTTTTGTGCATTATTACACCACTTTAACAACTTGCCATTAAAGTTATTGCTGTTGATACTGAATTTCGGTTCAACAGCTAATAATCGAACAGTATAAATTTTATTGAAGGTGTTTTCTAAAAGAAATTTCGATTTCCATTCGAACCAACATCTGTGACGTAATATTTCGTTTTTTTCAACTATTTGAAAATTATAAAAGATTTCAAAAAATGATTAATTATTAAATACTCTTTGGCGCACCGGTATTATTTCGAATATCTTTAAGAAGAGAAATTTTGATAAATATGTTTTTTCATCTCCAAAATACTTAACTTCCGATTAAGTATCAGAAATATTGGCAAACTGAAAGAAATTACTTTTAATTATTTACTTCCACAAATCCTGTTAAAAATCGAACTAATCACGACTTTTAATCTCAATCACTTGATTTAGCAAAAAAGAGCAGCTTATTTAAGCCATTAGACATAAAATATATTTTTTCCGTTCATGAAAGAAACAAAATGAGGCAAACCCTCTTTCCTCATATGCATTCCCGGTAGATCCATAAATTATTACCTTTCCACCCCAGTTTGATAAATGGAAGGATAAAGCATAAAGCTCTTCCTATGTTTCACTTGAAGCGAGGCCTTCATGTCTGATATGAAGAGAAAGTTCTCGTTACACTTGAGTTATTTTTGCTGTGAGAGTCGATAGCTGTGAACACCGAAATACTCGTTGGGATGTTAGTAAAGAAATTGGTTTCGTGATAAGTGGTCGTATGATTATCTGTTTGGCGTTTTCTTTATCAATATTTAAAGTTAAAAAGGGTGAAAGCACGCAATATACTTCCAAATGATAAAAGATGGTTTTGAATGTAACTTTCAAAACGGAAAATACAAAAAAAACATCCACAATCGTAGAAGCCTTTTTTTGGGATCTCCGAATCGTTATCAAATTCTTGTTTTCAGATATAGTCATCCAAACTAGATGAGATGAAAGATAACTTCGGTTATAATTTTTGCAAAAAATTTCATCATATGCATGTTCGTGTGTATAACCTACCTACATTTGTTTGTTGCAAACAATTTATTTATTGTACAGAGTTGTAACTTTTGATATAAACACACGAATGACATCGTTGGAAATTGGATTATATATTTATTTATTTTGTGGAAGCTAATGCAGCTCTCGATGCCATCATTTAGAGTTTTACAATATTACCATCGAATATTTTGCTAAAATCATTGGAAGAATTATTATTCTTTAACAAAAATTAAAAAAACTGTGTAGATGTATTTTCAAAATAGAAATAAAAGGTTTTTAAATATTGAAAAGTTTTACTTTTAAGCAAATTAAATAATAAATACCCAATTTTATAATAAATACACGACTTTAGCTTCACGACCAATCATTTATTCTGGATAAGGTGAAAGTAGACTTTTGGTAAAATATTTTGTCAGTGGAAACTTTGGTTTTAGGAATTATCTTAATATTATTGAATATTTCTGATTCCTTTGATTACTATAACTTAAATATAATGCTGCTGTGTCTCCTGCTATATGAAATTGTTTATTTTTTCTGCTGCATTAGAAGCTGTTAGAAATTAGATCAGATTTGTCCAAATGGGGTACTTAAGATTTACGCTAATAAATACCATCTAACCATCTCACTTTCTAAACACTTGTAACTATTATCATTGTCAATTGTAATTGTTATTTTGGCCGTTTTTTTTCTTCAAAAGAATGAGTTTTTTTAAAGAGAGAGATAGTTAGAAACTAGTACTAGAACTCTTCAGAATTATTCATTTACCAAATAAATAAACAAAATATTCTTTGATGACTATTTTACTATCAAGATCGTAACAAATGTGTGCGTAAGGATCTATCTATGGTAGAAAAAATTATCGTTTTTAAAGATTTAAAAAAATACTAAATGCATTTTGAATGATTTGGCAATTTATACAGAAACTGTAGTAAGTTATTGGGCATTCTGATACAATTTTAGACTTTAAAAATGCGTTAGGATGGTGTTCATGTGATATTGTTTAATTCTGTATTTCGGACAATTACCTTAAAACTTACATGCGTTTTCAGAACAAATTAGTTTATTTTTAGAATTATTTATGCCTGTCAATTTCAGAATTTACTTTTGAACACAAATCTATTTTTGCAGGTCATTTAGCTTATAAAAAATGCATAGGTGAAAAAAATAGGCTTAATTATTTAATTAGCATACTAGCTAGCATCTCGCCCAAAATCATATCACAATTGAACTTGAAGTCGGCCCAATTGTTTAGGAAGAGATGTAGAGCATACAAACATACATACCCACAATGGCTTTTATTTATATTAAGATTACGGTCTCACACAGAATGTAAGTAATGCGATCTGTAACAATACGTTACTTGAAACTTAAGTTTGCACTTATAAACCGTGTAATTAAAGAGGAAAACATAAATATTGAACTACTTTGGACTCGTACAAAGAGGGGAATACTCTGAGAGTAAAAGGAATCGCGTCGCCTTACTTATTTAAACCGTTAGCTTGCATATTCGTATATAATCAATTGGTAAGTCTACAATTCCCTTTTCTAAATCAAACAACACAAAATTTTAAAAAACTAAGAAAATATTAAATTCATTTCAAGCGTAATATGAGAATGTTTATATCGGTGTATGAGAAGCAGTCGCATTTCTTCCGTAGCGTTACGCGAATTTAAATTACACTGTAGCACATTAAACGAGAGTTCACTGTATTTTTGGATGCTAATGGCAATAAAAAAAGTGAAACGAGGAAAATAACAACATTTAGAGAGATAATGTACGATTACTATTTTCTTGCAGTATCAGCATTATTTTAAAACAGCAATCGTGTATTCCATGTAATCTCCGTCGATGAGAAGAAAGGAGTTCTTTTTCAGCTGAAGAAAATCTTTCAAAAATTTAAATTTAAAATAAATGGAAAAATTAAAATTTCTTTGAAGCAAACAAGGGTGTTGAATACTCGAAGAAGAAACATGAATTATTGAGCCACTACAACTATTCTTTAGGAGCAAAGAATGAAAATATTTTTACGAAGAACAAGAAGGAAAGCCATTAACTTCACCATCATTTAGAACTAATAAAATGATTCCATTAACTTTTCTTTATCAGATTACTCTTTTTCCGAATTCGTGCTTTTAAATGAAAAAGGCACGGTATTAGTTTGCTATAAATAATTATAATTCGTGAATAGAAATTTTTAACAAACGCTTTTTACATGATTGTCTAAGAATAAATCTTGCTTTGTTTGATTAAAACTCGTATTCATATGGAGAATAGTTCGTTCGAATCCGGAATCTAATTATCCAGTATTTTAATGATCAATGACATTTCAAAGATAAAAATATTCTCATTTTTTCTTTGTGTAATGCCAAATGATGCATGAAAATTAAACTTTTCTCATAAGTTTTTTTTATAATTAGCTAAGTAACTTTGTTTAACTATCCAAGAATCAATTTAACTAATATTGTATCTCCTAGAGCATTATTATCTTTTTAATTTTCGACTTCCAATATGTTAAATCATTATTACGATGCACGAAATTTTAAAATAAAATGTTTTTGTCTCCACGATCATATTTTATAGTCGTTTGTGGTGTATAAAAGTATTCAAATGTGGCAAAAATACCTAATAAGACCTACTAATTTAGATTTAATTAAATTCTTTAAATTGGAATTACTTTAATTGAATAAAGGCCCGATGATTAAAAAAAATTATAATTTTAGAAAGAAATTACTTAAAATCAAGATTTTATTCTTATACTGACAAGTCACTAGAATCCTTTCCTAATTAAGTTCCTAATTCAGGATTTTTTGCAAAAGTTTTAATTTTTTCAATTGTAGTACTTATATAAATTTTGAATTGCATATCTTTTTCCTTTCATCATCTATAAGTTTGCTTTTATATCTTTATTTACTGATCATGGTATTAAATGTCCTTAGTCGCTACTTAAATAAGTTATTTAAGTGAACGTTTAAAATACTGAAATCTGACGTTAGATGGCAGCACAAATAGTATTCTTCTCATTTGTAATTCAGAAAATATACTTTCTTTGTTTCAATGCATTATTATTTTACTTCATTTTCAAATTTAGTTGCGTTTTTGCAATTTGAATTTTATTATCCTTCTTTCGTGTTGACTATCATCCGCTATAATTGTTAAAAATTACTGGTTAATATTATATATATATATATTTTTAATAACTCTCGTGTTGTCAAATCTTTTTAAGATGTAGTTTGATTTTTCCGACTAAAATCGTATTATATACTCTGTTTCTATGGTACCGATGTATTTCTATTGTAACAACTTAATCAAAATGAATTCTTTGTTCTTCAAATGAATAATTATAATTATTTATATTCTTTAAAATGCGTGATTCTGATTTTTAAAAATATTCTTTTAATGATTCAACTTAATGAATATTTTTTAAGAAGGAAAAAAAATCATGGTTTTGTTCGCGCGATTCGAATTTTAAAAGCAACAGCAGGGTTGGAAGACAAGCAGATCTTTGTAGAATACGGCAAGGAAATAGATTCTGCAAAGTGACCCTAGAGTACCTAAGTTTTTTACACGATATGCTTCAACAGTTTAAATTTTCTTTTGGAATCCGCTCTCTCAATTCGCTTCTTTGATAAGTCATTATAAACCTTGCTAACTCTAAGCATTATTCTACTATTTAACTTTTTCTGTGCATATCTTCAACATAATATTAAAACAATAATATTTTCCTTGGCATTTCTTGTATGTAACCGCCATCCCAGATAGCACGCAAGTTTGCAGCCAGTTTGATTTTGACTTGTCATGGCAAAATTTGACGCGTCAAACTTGAATCGAACTTGTAGCAAGTTCGATGTGACAAATAGCGCCACCTCTTTGCAAATCAAACTTGCTGCAGTTTTGCAAAACAAGCTTCCTGCAAAGATAGCACAATAAAGAGATAGTTATCTTTGTCTCTGTTTTAAAAAACATCCGATTTTTAATAGCATCTCCTAGACCGTAATTCTTTTTTATTAATTCAATCAATGATAATTTGTGAAAAAGATTTGTGAACATTTTCCATCTTTTTACTAAATATATCACTCTCACTTTAAAGAAAACTATATCGCCTTTTTCTTAATGTTGAAATTTTAACGTTTATAAACAAAATTAAATCTAAAATAATTATTTAAAAAAATAAAAATTTTAATAGACCACGTTTTTAAAACGGACTAAAAAGTATAAAATAATTTCTTCTAGCCCCATACAGATTTATAACCCCATACAGATTCAAAACGAAAAACGTGGGGCGCATGTAATAGATAATTGATGTATAAATAGTTTATTTCAGTCACTAACAATTTTATTGCAACGGAAATGATATGAATTGTTGTGTGAGTTTTCTCAACGACAGCTACTCCCTACACTCCTTACTATTAAATATTGCATGCGCCCCACGTTTTTCGTTTTAAATCTGTATGGGGTTATAAATCTGTATTGGGCTAGAAGAAATTATTTTATACTTTTTAGTCCGTTTTAAAAACGTGGTCTATTAAAATTTTTATTTTTTTAAATAATTATTTTCTGCTTTTTAGTCTTCTGTGTGTGAAATTTTGCAATCGATTTTAAACATCTTGATGAGATTATGACGGTGGTATGTGACAAATTTTAGGTTTATTTCAGTTTCTCTTCACCTGATCATAAATAAAAAATTGTTATTTTCCTGAAAAAGTAAGTTATGTGACGCAGGGACCTTTGAGATATAATGAAAACGTACTGCGCATGCGCAAAGATATGGCTAAAATATGGGGGTGCTTCGATGGCCCCATGGACCATCCTTATGCCCAAGAACCAAGTCTGTAATGTTAATAATTTTCGAGATATAATGAAAAACGT
>BGPR01006302.1:5454-62860 GCA_013235015.1 Araneus ventricosus | reverse complement strand
TTAGTTTGAAAATCGACGTGATTTTGTACCGAACAGACAGACAAGAAAGCGAGTTAATAAAAACGTGGTAAAAAACAGTCAGTGTTTGTTGAACAATAATAGATATTTTAATCCCATTTTAAAGTAATATTTTAACCTCTAATTTCATAATTTATTTACTAGCGAAACTATTAGCAAAAAAATCGCTTTCCTCTTTTGACTTCAAATCATATTCTGAACTCAAAAATTACGAAATCCAGACCAGAAAATAGTTAAAAATAAATCGAATACGAATCGAATCGAACGATGTATTAGCGAAATCTACCTTCTCCTCGCAGAGTTGAACTGGCTCAACGGTTAGCGTCTCCGCTTCGGAACCGGGAGGTCGCGAGTTCTATCCTGGGTTGTGTTTCGTACTCTGTTTTTGCTTTAATTTGCAATAAGTTTGCACGGCAAGTTTGCTGCAAGTTCGTTTCATGGTGACTTCGGAGCTTTCGTTAACTTGCTGCAAGCTTACTGCAAGCTTGCACTCTTGTCATGACAAATTTGTGGCAAACTTGCACTCTTGTCATGACAAATTTGTGGCAAGCTTGCTGCAAACTAAAATTGCTATCTGGGATATGGCTCGTTTTGTGCTGAGAATCGTCATAGAAAAAGGTAATAGTATGCATTTTCAGTTTATTCACTTTCATCGACTGCGACAGAAATATGATACAGATCTACAATTTTACCGCTTACTGAATTTTTTTATGCAACTTGAGAAGGTTTTTAGGTACCTTGTTTACATAAACATAGGTAGTCAGACAAAATATCTATAAGGTGAGTTTTTTTTTATTCCAAGTTAAACACATTATTCAATTTTAATTTATAAGAATGTATACTAAATTTCATTAATCAATCCCGTTGTTCTTTTGAACTATCCGTTCATGTACAGACGAAGAGGCAGATTTATAGGCAGTCAATCCATTGATGGATTTTGTTCCAAATTAAAAACTGATCTCTTGGCATTATTTTAAAGATTACTATGCTTTCGTTTTCTACAGGTCCTCATGATCGCATAAACTCAACATAGCCTGATTCCTATCTCTGGGGTGCGAAAAGTGTCCAAAAGACCTCTATGGCTCTTATTTCCGAGAAAATTATACTGAAAAATGATGGCGCCACATATGGTCACAAAGAAACTTTATTTCAAATATGTAGAATATACCCATTCAGTAAACAATTACAAGGGCCAACAGTTCAAATTCATTGACGTGGGGTCGTGAACCGAGCCTTGTCTAACAAAGCGGTGTTCGCAAGTGTGCGAGCAGTATGAATACAAACAACTACCTCAGTTTCTGTTGTAATAGGAGTTCTAAAATCGATTCTTTCAAATGACCACATGAAAATTCCTCATGTTTTATGAAAATTTTATTTATATTAACATTATTTATAATTTTCATATTTCTAATAATGCTCCTCTTAATTGAAGCGGATGTGACATAGTCGTTTTTCAATGCGATTTTCACGAAATATTATGTGTTTCGTAGGGCTACGGCGCTTCGAGCACTGTTCTTAACTTCTATATATTCTCTATATCTTCCTGATAACTTCTGTTATCTTCTTGGGTAACAATAACGCCACAGTACTCGAGAGCCCTGAAAACTTGGAGGGGCTCTTCCTATTCTCATTCTGACCAGAACAATTTCCTCCGTAGAAACGACAAAAGGAATTTCAAGCTGATATCATGCAGGAAATCTTTTAAAGCCACCATCGAGACCAAGAGAGGAGGGAGATCTCTAAAGAATACAGCGATAAAAATTCCACAAAGTGATCTTGGAACACCTACCATTTCGCACCATTTCTTATTATTTCATTTTCCATCAATTCAAACTTCCAGATAATTCTCTTTCACCGCTGAAGTTTTGCTGTTTTCCGTCTCATTTGTGTGTAAACTGTATTTAATTTAGTTCTTATATTGCATAGTTCAGTTTCTTTTTCTTAAGTTTAAGTTTTCGTTTTAACTTAGATACATTTAACATTTGATGATAAAATTATTTCAGTTCCACTCGAAACATTGTGTTTCAATACTCCATATGGTGCATAATTAATAATTATTGCATCGTCATTGATGTAATTGATTATTATACAAATTAAAGATTATTATACCAATTAAAAAATAATCCATTTTAATTCTTTTGTCTACTAGCTAGACATTACATATTAACAACTTCTTTCTATAATTTGCTGTTTCCTTTTTCTTATTCTCTAGTAGAAGTTTTGAAAAATCTTTCGAAAACCAGGTGTAAGTGAAACCGTGTAATATGGTTTTATTAATACATCAAAGATTTATAAAGCAGTTATGCGGTTTCAAGTAAAATTAAATAACTTTAGGAAAAGTTTTATATTCCATGAAATCCTTATCTATATATATAAAAGGCAATGTTCGTATGTGTGTGTCTTATAGACTAAAAAAAAATGGACCGATTTACACGTGGTTATTTGCAAAAGGATCGACGTTATCCGGGGAATTTATTTTGAAAGCTATTGAAATTGTCGATCTCACCATTAGAAAGAAATTTAGGGGCCTAATAATATTTTAATGTTTAGTTACCGTTGACGATGGTTGAGAAAACGATTGGCGCAACTTCGTAACGTGGCCCAGGGTTGCTTTTTGTTAAAAAGTTTGTTTTTCTCTGCAGCGTCGCGTCGACCTCGGGACCAGAGGCAGGGTTGATATATTGGCCTTTTTTGGCTTTATTCTTGCTTATGACTTTCAGAAAGATTTTTAATAAATAATTTTACGATTTTTTAAAAATAAACTATTGATATGACAATTTTCAAATTGCCCCCCAAAAGTTCTCAAACGAAGTAGTTTCAGAATAAGAAGGGTTTCTGTCACCTTCCTTCAGAATGTTTTAGTCAGAAAGCTTCTAGCGGTAGCTATGTTTGTCTTTGCACAGCATATAAGAAACACTTTCGTTGTTTTTATTTGTTTCTTTTCATTATCGATTTCTTATACGAAAACTTCCTCGTATAATATTATTTTCTTTTCTTTTTTAAAAAAGGAGAGAGATAGAGGAATGGACAGATCTTTTTACATTACACTACATCACATTACAGATCTTTTTTTAAAAAAAGGAAGAAAAAGCATTCATGTTTGCTATTTCGGTATTGTATGAAATATCTATCTCCATCAATTTAACAAACGTTTAAATTTCAAATCTAAGGGATAGAGAGAAAGCTTTCAGAAACAATATTTAGAACGACGCAGCATATTGGATTTGGGTGTCAACTATTTAAATAACATCGAAAATAAAAGCAGTGCATTTTTGATATTTTTATCACGTTTTGGAAACTTAGCCATTTATTATGAGTCTGAAATCAGTTTTTTTTATATTAAGGGATTTTTTTGCTGTTAGTCATTTACTATTAGTATGAAAGAACTTTTAATGTATTGTAATCAAATTGAAAAATAATATAGAAAATTGTTGTTAACAGGAATTAATATACTTCGCTTGATCATTTCATTCTGCACAGGCAAGAACAGGATTTCTTTTTTCCTTCTTTTTTTTATTTTTGCAAAGCTGTATATGTAAATGTTTTTTTAATTTCATTTAAATTTTAGTTTAATAAAAAAGTATTATACATATGTCATTCTAATGGGATTCCTTTTCATCAAGGATATTCATTTTCTTAGAACAAATCAGAGGGAAACGAGTGCTTTAATCAAAATTTTCAAATTTGGTCTTTTTTAAAGGCAGTTTGGCTTTATTTTGCTATTTTGATCAATCTGGCAACCCTGAACAGAGGGGAGATTTTAGGCTTATTTGTGAATTTGCTGTTGATAAAAATGCCGCCAAAACGATAAAATATTAGTCGTCGTACAAATGCAGCAAGAGAAAACGAGAAGAAAGACAAAATGAAACAGTAGAAGAAACAGCACAACGAAATGAAGGTGATAGATTACATATGCCACAGTAGTCACATGCTACTGAATCATCACAGCAACACGAAGCACGAAATGAAGCAAGTCGACTAAGAATTAGAGAATTAAAACGATCTTTGTCATATAGTGATCGAAATGAAAAACGTGGCAATAATGGATTACGCATGCAAATGAATCGATTAATTCAATTGGTCAAACTTAATCGCACCGTATTTCAGAATAATTAGCAAATTAAATATATCTTGCATACAGTTGTGGTTGTTGAAAGTGTGAATAAAGTTTGCACAAATTCAGAGGCATTAAAATTCAAGAATGAAGCACCTGGGATGTGTTGTTTGAATGGTAAAGTTAAATTGCCACCATTGAAGGCACCACTTGAGCCATTGTTCTCATTGGTTGCTGGTACTATCGCTGGTAGAATCGAAGTATTTTTTGAATATCATACAAAATTTTAACACATGCTTCCAAATGACTTCGTTCGTTGCAACAAATATAATAACTCAGAATTATATGCCAACATTCAAAATTCAAGGACAAATATACTATACAGCAGGCTCTTTGATACCATTTACGGATGCTGACCAGAAATTTTTGCAAATATATTTCATTAGAAATTCAAATGATCAAGTAAATCGATACACACACATCAAAATTCAAGTAATCTATATATATATATTCTCAAATCTGCGAATAGCAAAGTATTGCCGGGTTCAGCTAGTCTATAATATAAAACAGAAAATTTATGTATCTGTCACAAAGAACTCTTCGAAATTGTCTAATTCCAGCTACATGAAATTTACTTATGTCATTATGGGGTCCATTTCTATGTCAACTTTAGTAATTTTGACTTTTAAAAGTAATTGTTTCTAAACACATTTAATTAAGCAAGAGAAAAGCGTACGAAAAATTCAAAATAGTGATGCAAATATTTGTGTAAAAATATTTTTCAACGGAAAAGAAGCAAAATGTTAATGAAATTAGTTGTTATTTCGGATTTTACTAAAATTCCTTACAGGCACTACAAATTACGTTGATTCTCGTGACAAGGCAGAAAAATAATTTGCACAGATTCTCAGATTATTGTCCCTAGAAACTATAATAACCTCTCGTTTAAAATTGACTATATTTTATGTTGTTTAAGTAAATAAATGTTCTTCTGAAAAAAATACGGCGAAGTCTAAATTTTTATGTATCTCTTTCCCCCTTCAGTGTTGTAATTCATATTTAGAAAAATATTTTCGACACTGTAGTACTTTAAATAAAAATGTTCCAAAGCTGAAACAGATCTATGAAGATTTAAATTTCACTGCTTTCGACTATTTTAGATTGTTCCAATACACGCTTGGAGGAAGATTTGCCAATCAACAACAGCATGTGCTCGAGGCGGTCGTTGATTGGCTTACCTGCATTATATTCCATAAATATATTTCTGAATTCTGAGGTTCTCATCCCTTCAGCCTTTAGAGATTTTTTAATTAGAATTATTTTCGTGTTATTATTTTGTATTTATTCAGGTATTTAATCTCCCGTCGTTCATGAGAATAATATATCATAAAGCACATCAATTTATTTGCTCTTAATAAAAATGAGAAATTTATCATGCAACATCAGCAAAAAAACAAAAGGAAAAGATTTATCCTAATGAATAGATGGTTGAGACGACGTACACAGAACACTCCCCCTTACCGAAAAAGAACAAAAGTGTTGTGACAAAAATACATTTCGTTCTAAAATGTCCCGATCAGCATAAGAGCCGATCCTCTTGATCCAGAGGCAAAATAACGAAGAATGATGGCAGATGCGTATCCATTGAAGTAAATAGTTACAAAAATAGAAGATAAAGAAAACAGAAAAGAAAGATAGAGAAGACGAACCACCAGAAAACCCAGGTTGGGAGCCTGGACACCTGTTTGCAATATTTCCTGTTAAGAGAGCGAGACAACCCACGAAACCTTTTCGCTTTCTTAAGTGGATGGCAATGTTTGACATCCGTTGCTAGGCAACGGATGCCTCCATAATATTTGCGAAGATCCCAGTCTGTGTCTCTTCCTTCTCTGGATATATTTTCCGGGCTTTGCATGCTCACCTGCTGTAAAATTGAATCGCAAAGTGGTGGAGGCGAAATGAACGAAATGACTTGGTTCGAAACAGGTTTTCGGAAATGGGTGGTTTAGAAAATGTTTATTCCGGTTCGGTAAAGAAAATGTTATTAGTAAACAATCGAAAAACTCGCCGGGCAAAGATTTCATAAATATTCTTTTGAAATTTAATGTGCATTTAAAAAAAGTATTAAATGTCCTTGTTTTCATTACGATAATTGTTTATAAGCGGACTTTAATATGTGAATTGTGATATACGTGATGTAAAAATGCTTTAAAACACTCTACATGACAGGCCGTCAAACATAGAGCTACAAAATTTGGCACGTACTTTCTGCTTGAGTAGTAGGTTCTCGATAATATAGAGTTTTTCAAAATTTTAATTATATTTTCAATTAAAAATTAATCGAAATTTTAACGTTTTTCCTCAGTTATTGTAGAGCGTATTATTATATAAAAGCGATTTTTAATTCACTATAAAATTTTAAAAGAACTCGTTTCTCAATGAAGTCGAATTTATATCTGAGCAATTTCAGCATTTAATTTTTTAAAAAACTTTCAAAAACAAGTTTACATTAAATTTTGTAACAATTCTTTTCATTTTATAACCGCGTGCAACATAATATAAAGATATTGAAAAATCAATCAATCAATCAATCAAAATTTTAATGGCTGATTTAATCTATACCAGATCAACTTACACGATGTCTTTTTGGTGGAATTGAATCTCAAATCTGCGATCCTCCTATGCTGAAGCAAGATCTTATCACTAGAATGTGTGTATTCAAAAAATAAACAACAGAAACAAAAGTTGTGACAACCGAACAGAAGACAAAGGAAATGATATGAAAGTTCATGAAACAACACCAAGTAGCAATACAGGACACAAAAAACAAATAAAATTTAAAAATAAACTTAGTATATTAAACACGTTACAGCAAATGTTGCTACTTAATAGAAAGCATTTTAGTTTTTTATTCCAAGAAGAAATTAGAAAAACACATATAAATGTTAAACAAACAATGATGTTATTTTTGACAGCGTTTCATCAGTCAGAAAATTCACTGCATATGCAACTGGAAATTCAAAGAATCTCTTTCAGTTTCACAAGTCCATAATTATTATTAACATAAATTTTTAAACCATGCGGTTTTGTTTTCTTCAGCAGGTCTATTTAAATTATTTTTGTGAGTAAAATTACAGTCAAAAACATAATGGTCAACATCACTTTGCGAACCGCATTTACAATTTGGTGTGCTAAGTAATTTAAAATGACGTAAATACAAAACAAATGGGCCGTGACCTGTTAAAAAGTATATCACATATTTGTTAGTAATAATTAAGTTAAGGTAAGCCGACCAAATGAAACCCTTTATTCGGCTTCCTGTTTCAGAATAAATCCAATAGTTTTGCCAGCTGCTTAATACGAATTCTTTAATTTCATATTTTAGGAAAGAGTAGGGTGCAGGAAAATTACTTTTTTGCCCAGCCCAGCAAATGTAGCAATTTTTGCAAAATAGTGAACACGTTCATTGCCTGGGACGCCGACATGGGCTTGACACAGGATAAACAATCTTTCCCTCGTGCATTATAATTGAACTTTTTCATGTTTAACCCGAAATTGGATCTGATGTTTAAACTTTTTAATGACTCGATTGACGAGAGACTGCCAGTGAAGATTTTTATTTTAGCTCCTTGCTCCGAGCCCCAACCTGCGGCAAAGTTAATTGCCGCGAGCTCGGCTTGGAAAACAGAGTTTTACGAATTTAAGTCATATCAATATTGTTTTGAACAGATTTCACAATCTTCTATATTTTCATTAAGTGTTATTAATTTTTCTCTAGCTGGGATATTCACTATTGTCCTGAAGTTATCAAGGTTATTGATATCTTATATTAGGTCATATTTATTCTTCCGTAAATGCCAAACATGAAATTTTTCATGTAAGTCTGGGTGTTATAAGGATTGAATAAATGCCAGTCGAAACGTTTAAAACATTTTTTGGTGAAGTTTCATAGCACTGTGTCATAAAAGATTCTTTGGATACTGTGGAGTTACTTAATTTGCTTGACAATGAGAATTCATTGCCAATTTGCGCCTCTGGTTTGGTCAGTCTGAGATTTACTTTTAATGTAATGCAGATTTTTATTAGCTTCAGTATCTAAAAAGCCAAAAAAATTATCAACATTGAAGAGACAAATTAGGTTTGAATGACATTTATTGGCATGAAATGCGTTTTATAAATGTGCCAAATTGTGAGAAACTGTTATACGAATACTTTATCCAAGTGAGACAGTCTTCGTAAATTTTTAAAAATAACTTATTTATTATTTGCAATTGTTATTAACGAATTCCTATAAACTTGAATCATAGAATTGTACCAATACAATGATTGAAATCGTTATCTACATCTTTCAAATCCGCAATTCGTGGGGACAATGCATCAAAAGGGACATTTATCTTCATTTAATGACAAAAACCCATTTCTCAGGTACCTAAGGAAATGACAAAAGTAAAAAAAATCCGAAAGACAAAGTCGACACAAAGCACGTATATTGAGAAATAAAACCAAAAGAATAAGAAACAATCTTCCTACGCAAACATCCCGCCTTCTGTAACCAACATCATGCTTCGCATTTAAAAAGATTCTCTGGATCCGAAGAGAAACCAAGATGAGCGATGACAGAAACGATATCATCCGGATAAATAATCGCCGAAAAAGATTAACAAAAGAAAAAAACAGAATCAGTAAAAAGCAAGGGTGGGAGCCCGACCAGCTGTTTACATTATTTGCCAATACGAGTAGCGAGGAAACCCCGAAAGCTTTTCACTTTCTTTGGTGGGTGGCAATGTTTGACATCGTTGCCAGGCAACGGAAGCCTCTCACGTTTTGTAAGAAGATCCAACTCTGTGTCTGAGGCATGTCTCCCGTTATGTTTTCTACTGAGCATTGCATGTTCAGCTGCTATAAAATTGAATCGCAAAACGATGGAGGCAAACGGACAAAGCACAAACGTTTTTCCAAAGACTGACCTTTTTAAAAACTGATTTTCAGAAATTGAGGTTTGGAGCTTATTTTTGAGATTGGGATAAAGATGCAAAGGATAAATAATGGAATAACCAGTGAAAAGAAAATTTTAATATGATTGTTTTGAAATATTAAGTAAATTTGGTAGAAGTATAAATACGTAGAAAAATTACTTTAATATCATTGTTTGATTATGAACTGAATGAATAATAACTCTTTGCCTAGATGGCACCATAAAAAGATATTCTTATTGACATTTGCAATCTCAAAATTTTCTTTTAATGTTAATTTTAAGAGTTTATATTCTTTTCTTGAATTTTTAAAAATCTGATTTCCGGTATTTTTCTTTTTTCTGTTAGTTTAATAATTGTCAGCTTTAATTATGAAAAATGAATGCTTAAAATCTTATTTTAAATTCTCAAGATGGCAACATTTATTCAGATATAATTTATGCTTTCAATGAATGTATTCTACTAGAATTTTTTGAGATCCTATTTGTCTTAATCAAGTTTGATATTGCTTTATATTCTATTAAAAGAAATAACCTGAAGAAGACTCTTGATTATTTAAAATGAATAGAAAATGGGAATTTGGAAAAGCCATTTTATATTATAAAAACTGGAAGTCTAAGTACAGTTTTTTAAAAGTTAGTGTTTACTTAATTTACTATTGCTTGAAACATGATAGTAATTAATCCAGCCTGCTTCGTCTTTTTAATGACCTTTCCCCGAATAGCGCTGCGTAGATTTCTCAGGATTAATTTATATGTAACGTTACTGCTTTTTTCTTGTTCTAAATAATTAAGAACAATATGTGTGTTAGCGCAGAACTTAGACTTAAAACTCCACAATGCGAGGGTTGGTTAATTTTACACAGTCTCCGTAATGCATTGTATGGTTTCGTCGTCATTCAGTTTTTCCTGTCCGGCTAAATTATTGTCTTCGTATAACCAATCGAACATTGCTTCCTCGTCGACATTTTCACATATATCTAAGGCTTATAAGAAGGGGGGGGGGTTTTAATACCTTTGACCGATTTGCGGTATTAATTTTTTTATTGGCTTTATTTTTACGCTAATTATTCTATTGCGAGTGCTGACCTTAATTCAGCCTTTTTTATGTATTAGTTAAATATCTTAAAAAGCTAGAATTTTTAATTTTAACATTTTTAATTCTTTTTGAAAAATCCTTACACGGTGGTCAATGGTACAATATAGTGTGGTACCTTCGACCAGGACGTATTATAAGAACAAGCATAAATGAGAAAATGACTTTTAATGGCATAAAACAATAAGATATTTATTTTTGATTAAAACTCAAGTCTTTATATGTAAGAACAAGTTATTCACAAGATTCCATATTATTTAAAAGATTCATTCCTTTTAAAATATATTTATAATGCTACTATTTAATGAACATCTTTATCCAACTTTATATTTTTAAAAATCTATCGTCATTTTCAGAATTAATTTATTTCACAAAGTTTTTCTTAACCTTTTTGGTTAAAGCAGCAGTGTCCTTTGAGTCCCTTTCCATGTTTTTTTTTAGTTTTGAGGACATCGTTTGATTTCAAAGCCTCTAAGGTTAGTTTTATCACGGCTGTCTGTGATAATATTTGATTTACATTTTAGTCTTCTTTTACTTATTTTCTTTCTTTGCTGAGCATTAAGGAAGAGCCTCACATTTTCAGGGGATGTAACTGAAAAGGTCGATGGTAAATTTAGAATAACAGGACTTTGGGGTAGAATCTGTATTGATGAGCCTGCAGCGGCTAAATTTACGAGATCTGGATGGATTTTTGACCTATCTGTTACAGACGTAGGCAGAAACTCAGCATCAGTAAAAATACTATCATTAACGGGAACAAATACGAAATTTTGTACCTCAGACATGGTCAAAGGAGCAACACGCCTTGGTGGTCTAAGGTACAACATGGTAGAGTTTCAAATTTAAAACACTATAACTCATTTTCGGTCAGGAATAGAAATACCAGAGTTTGCACAAAATTCGGTTGTTAGTCTAACTGTAGTATGCATTCACTAATACCATTCCTTAATAGCACCAAAAAATGTTATAAGGCAAAAAATAACGATTGTAATTTTTACTTTTTAATGATGAAATCAGATAAATGTTTTTATTCAGCATAGTAAGTATTCCTTTAAAATAGCAGCCAGCTAAACTAATTAATTCGTGGATAGTCTTTGCTGGATAAAAGCTTCGACCAAACAATATTAGTGTCCAATTCTTCATTTGAATTTTAAGAAATTTTTTCTTATTATCATGATATTGAATTTAAAATAAATATATCATACAGTCTTTTTCAATCTTGAATACTTCACAGTTATCTTTGAAGCTATAAATTTAATATAAGTTAAAAGTCACGATCTTTTAATAGCATAAAATTGGAATCATTGGGAACTCAGAATATTGCTTTACTGTTAAGTTAAGCAATGTGCTGTTAAGTGTGGTCTCCACAATTTCGCGAGCGCGAATCTAGTGTCATCAGTCTCATGTATTCTTCCTTCATTCTAGCGCAGACTTTTATATTTTTCTCTCTAATCGATTCACGTTTCTATTAGATTGAGAACAAACCATTAGTAGTAAAAAAATCCCATTTTTACAAAAAAAAATCACTGATCGTTATTCACTGTTATCTTTAAATATTTTTTTTATCTAATTATAATAAAAATACAAAGCTGTAAATTTTAAATTTGTACCAAGACTCTATAGCTTAAAACTAGTGAATTTCTATGAAATATTATTTAGAACAATTAAAACGAACCAAATTCGTAAGGTACAATTCTCAAAAGCTTCAACGATATAATCTCATTTCCTTTTAAACACAACAGAAAGGAGAAAATTTTGCTTTTTAATGATTTCTCTTTAATATTCTCATTGTTTTCTATCTTTAACATTAAACTGTATTATTTTCATTCCAACAATTAATTCAGAAAAATGCAAGAACGAAGGTTTTAATTGTTTTGAAAGAATAGAACGAAAGTTTAAATTTTAAAGATTTCAATACTTTATACTTTCTAAACTTCAAATTCGAACAAGGATATATTTTAATCCCTATTTAATATCTCAAATAAATAGTAATATATTTGAAAATTTTCTAAGCGAAAGAATGAATACATTTGGAATGCTTAATTGGAAAAAGAAGTGACAAAAATTAAATCGATATTATTCTAATCTTTCAAACATCATTTGGCACTAGCCAATAGGGAAAAGGCAGAATATTTTAACCTTTGAAATATCGTTTGGCAATATCCAGGGAAAATATTAGCATATTTTTTCTTTGAATTGTTTGGCATTAGAATCGTAAATAATTAGATTCAAATTTCAAAGCAGTTGATCTCCATCTAAGAAGTTCAAATGAAATACGGCAATACTCATTCTTCACAGTCATGCAAATGATGTTTATTTAAATGTGCATTTCTATTTTCTTATTTTATTTTTCTCAGAAGATTGATCTCGTACATATTTAATTTAAAAGCGCGAATTCAAAACATAAGTGAATTTTCGATTGATATGGAATGAATATTTATCTCTGCATAGTTCAGCAGTAATTGGCTTTTCCGCCGTTCTTCTTTAGGAACTTTTATATAGATCATAAGAAAGAAAATTTTGATTCTTTACTTCACGGTATCAGTATTTCTTTAAAAATTAATTTTCCTCTTTCAAGCATTCCACAAGCGTTTCTTCCCCGGAGAAAATAGCTACTTTTTTCTTCTTATTATTAAAAGTGATAAAATATTTTGAACTTTATCTATGAAGGATTTAGATATTGGAGATGATGGTATAGGAGTTAAACAAAATCCGAAAATTTTAAAATATGAGGAAAAAATCGATAGAATGAAAAGCGCAAACTATTAGAAATTTGCATTGAAAATGAGTTGAATAATATTTAATATTTAGCAATTTATTTTTTACTAAATTTTCTTAAAATCTCTTCATCCACATAGGTTAAAATTATTTGAACCTCATTCAGCTGTGAAGTTTTCAAAGATTTTTTATTTTTTCATTTAAGAAGAAATGTCTTTTAATTCAACATAATAAGGCACGATTTTAACAGGGTAGAATGACGAGCTTAGTTGAAATCATCAGAATCTCTGCTTAGTAATTTGGGAAGGACAAATCTTCAAAAGCAAATTTTGAAAAATTAAATACAATTAAACGATTTTTAACTTTATTATTTTAAATATTTAATGACAAGTAAGAAATATCATAACCTGCAATGTTTTATTCTAGTCTTTACTTTCATAGCTGGAACAAAGGACTAAAAATAAGGAGAATTCCAGCCATTCAAGTTAAATAATAGGGCGTAAATTTGTTTTAACAATATGAAAGCTCCAATTCATTACTTTTGAAAAAACTTTTTCTATGGTAGATTCAAGAACGTGAACATATTTTTCGTCATTTTGAATATTTATTTATTTGAATAACAGTACTCGCGATAGCTCTTGAGAGCTTATTCTTTTCCCCTTATTATGTTAAATTAATTTTTTTTGAAAGCATAAAAGAATAGTCTTTCTGGAAAATGCAAATACGAATGATTGAGCTTCTCTCTTGTTTATTTCATCGAGGGTTACACAAAAACGTAATTCGAGTTTATAACAATTTTACGTTTTAAAATACTGCTAATGATGAAAGAAAATAGGACAACTTCTGTTCGTTGTCCTTTGTTTTGATATCATTTCCAGCTATAAAATAGTGCCGTAGAACCTCGGGAATCGGAAATAATTAGATCTGACCACTTTTCAGATTCCAGGGAATTTGTATTATCCGGAAAATTCGGTAAAATATCCTTGATATACCAAATGTCATAAGATATTGATTACTTTTACTCTGTGAAAGTGTACGGAAAAAACTATCTGTGATTCTCATCGTAGAACAAGTTTAGTTCCTTACATCAAAAGAAGACAACCGATTTTGTTTTTACTAATAAAGGCGATGCATTCATTCTTATAAAACAATGCAAATGTTTCTTTTAAATTAGGAATAACCATTAGTTTGGTTTTTGATCCGTGATTGTTATTTTTCCTTCATTTTTTAATAAAAAATATTCAAAAATATGAATTATAATACCTTCGAAATAAGCAGATCCATTCTGTAACTCTCTAAATGTCAAATCAAGCTAGCTGATAATAAACAAAAAATGAGTAGAGTTATTCTATTCTTTTATGAATTTTTGTTACAAAATTTCCCAAATTAAAGTGTTTTATATAAGAAGAAAGTCGATATATTATTTCACTGAAATCCAAAAAAATTAAAAATATATTGTACCATTTTCTCTAGCTACTACAAGTTGTATTTTATTTAAGAACAGAAAAGTTTTAAAACATGATTTTATGAAACAATATTTTATTAAAATATTTTTATTTTTAAATGATGAAACAGAGTTATGTTTCATTAACTGTCTCATTGTTCCATTTTAAAACTATTTTGATGACTTTTTACTTTTTCGCATAAAAGTATGCATTTATTACAACCCTATAAATAAGAAAACATTCGACAAAAACTATTACTTTAAACATGCTGTTTGTTAGACGCAAGCAATTTCTGCCTTCAATTGTACCCTATATATCCGACGACTGGAGGATATTTCTATCGATTATGTGTAAGTGACGACTAGGAATAGTTTTATTCTTCCGAAAGTTTATGCAGAACAAGATTGCCTGCATTTTGTTCGTAGGAAGATGGGGAGAGGATGATCTTCTTTTCAAGCCTCTCCCCCAAATACAACTGGTTTTCCATCCCTTACAAGATATGTAAATGATACGGAATACTTCCGACGGAATTGAATTTGAAGTTTTATTCCAAACTCTTGTTTCCCAAATCAGCTTGTTTCTTGTTTCTACTGGATTGAAAGGGTCAAACATTTGCTTCTGGATTTTTCTAAAAGGAATTTTCGAGAAGGAAAAAACATATTGATTTCGGGAAAACAAAAGTAGTCTAGAAAGTAACTCTCGCCATGTTTTTCCAAATGCTTTTTTTTAGAATATAATGTGGTGCTGTGTCTTTTTGTGTCATCTTACGGACATTAAGTGGTATTTTAGCTTTTATTTATCTTAACGAAAAATAAATGTTACTGTTTAATGCCAGTTTGGTCACCGATTAAATTGCTGATTTTAGTTTTTTTCTTTTATACAAAAAAATACATACTTAAATTATACAAATGCTTATTCCCAGTCTAAAGAATACGCTATTTTTCTACTAAAAAACATTATGATTTCTTAGTGATTTCGAATTAAACTTTTGGACTGAAGAAAATTTTATAAATATTTAGGTCTTCTTCAAAAAAAAAAATTACAATGCATTTATTTTTGTTATTGAGTTACAGATATTACTATATTTCTTTTGAATAAAAAATTGAGTTGTATTTATTACGTAGATGCTTTGTCGCGTGTTTTAAATGTTTTCTTCTAAAAGGAAAGCACTGAAACGGAAAATTCACCATTATGAATTTTAAGCTAGTATGAAAATGGAAATTTTTCTTTTATTTTGAAGAGCTTTTATTTATTGAAAAATATTATATTAATTATCCTATTAAATTTCCTTTGTCTAACAAGAGAATTAAAGCAATTTTCACATAATTATAAATATTTCATCAGTTTTTTTCAAGCGACATATACTAAAGTATTTAATATTTCAAAGAAAAGAAAATTAAATGATGATTATATTCTATTGTGTCAAAATAATGTCTATGATAAGTAAATAATATCATCAAAAGGCAACCACTGAAGCGCATAAAAAAGAATTGCTCTTTATAATTTCTTACGTCTTGAAAAAGAAAATTAGACTATTGTTGCTCATAAATTGTTTATTAATCTAGCTGACTAAACCTCTAATGAGATAGAAAAATTATTCGATGTAAGTTTGGATCTTAATTCTTTTGTTATAAAATAAGGATCTATCAATCATATGGGTATCAGTTTCTCCGACCTCCCAGTTAGATGACACAATGTGTATTAAACATTAAAATTTATTTCTATTCATATATGAACCTAAAATACTTTAAAGATGTTTAAGAATGTCAGCGCGATTTTTTAACTTTCTAATTAAATGCCGCTTGTGACTTTATTAGAGTAATTAATATCAAAAATTCTACAATATCACGCGCGAGTCAGACAAGGATTAAAGAACACATTTTGTGAACTAAGAAACATGCCCAGAATAATATAAAATGCATGTCAAACTTAATTTTCATTTTAACTAGTATTCGTGACTCAAGAGGTTAGTTTCAAACATCTTCAAAGAAATTGTTTATAGCTAACTCTATCTTTTGATAGACAAACAAACACAAACTAATACGACAAACTAACTATACACATCTTTCTATATGTGGGGTAGCACGATATAGATCTAAATGACTCCAAGAAGATCCTGATGAAGATAGCCTGCTGACATCACCAAGAAGAACGAACACTTCTGCTCGCCAGAACTTGGATGAGAGGACCTGGTGATGACGCGATAGAAATTAACTTCGGACGTGATAATAATAGCGTAAAGTCACCAACTTGCCATCCTAATCTTTTCTTTTTTCCTCTTAATGTCTGTATTCAACCAACCCTAAAATGTTTAACTAAAATTATCAAATTGTTAACACAGCCTTTTCTTTGTTAACATTTGTATCACTTCTCTCCACATCGTATTTATACAACTTCAATACATAAAATATATTTCACGAAAACTTTTTTACTATCTTTTGATGGACAGAAATAGATAATACATTGATAAAGACATTGATGTAAGTAAGACTTTAAACAAAAACTTTGATGTCTTAGGTTCAATTCTTGACTTCACCCATTCCGTTCTTAAATTTCTAACAATAGAAACATTATCAAATTAACAACTTGTTTCACAGAATTGTCATTTTTCAACCTCTCGTCAGATAGGAAAGACTTAAAGTTTCAAAAATAAATGAAAATCGGAGGGAGAGAGATCTGAGCTGCAAAGTGAATGGCAGTATATTCCCCAGTCACCATGTATAATAAGCATGGCGTAGCAGCAGCATTAGAGGAACGTGGTTTGATACCTATTTTCTTAACCCCTTAACTCCGTAGTTTCTCTGCTATCTAATTAGATGATACCAGTTTTGGGAAAATGCTATCCAATTGCATCAACTAAGAGTTTATGAGGTACTTGAGATGTTCATGGATTCCATGTTAATTTTGTATAGAACTATACCGTCTGATAACAACCTAATGTTTGCTCATTATTCGGAAAATATGATTATCCTTTGCTGCGAATGTCGCTCTGGAACCATAGTTACGGGTTTAAACTTCATCGGAATCCACTACGAAACATTAGCATTGCTATCTTCACTAACAGTGATCTCTCTCTTGTAATTCTAATTTAAGGGCGTATTTCCGCACTTTTGCGATTTCCGCGCAGGTTCGGAGCAACTAAGGTTACTGGAACTTACTTTCTGCACAATTCCCATATTCTTGGTAGCTTGCTCTCCACCCCACTCATGGTGTTACTGTGATTCATATAGAATTGCAACTTTTTAACTACATTTACCCAACGCGATAGAATATCAAAGTGAGTAATCCCATTTTAGTCTTAATTGGTTGAAAATATATGACCGTGTGAACTTTTGACGAAGCATTTAATTAACTATTCTACTTAGCTTGCATTGCATGGAAATGCGTTCTTTTTTCCTCATTCATTTATTTATTTCCCTGAATTTTTTTACAATCGGCAACCATAAAATAAATTCTTAATTATTTTCTTTTTACGTTTTCCATTTTACTTTCTGCGACAGATCACAGGAATTTTATCTCTTAGCAATCATTTGGAAAGACAGATATTTGTTTTGATATGTATTGAAAAGTCAAATGAAATTGCTTTCTTCAAGGCTGAATATTTTGAGTGAGAATTCAAACAATTTATGGATGACGGGGAGAATTATTGTAAACTTTATTTATGAGGCTCGACTACAATTGAAATGTACAGCAGCATTACTTTTAGAAAATACCATTATTTCAAACAACTCTTCTGTCATATATAAAAATTTATTTAAATCGAAATTACTATAATATAATTTAAGTATATTATAGAAATCTATTTGAATACAAGACAAGGAGAATTGAACAAAATCACTTATTAATCGCTTCAGGAAATCTTGTTCTGGGAAAATCTTAACACGTTTATTTTGTCGTCATAAAACAAATTAAAAATCGTTTGCCACTCCTATTTCTAAAAGTTACCAAACACTTTATTCTTATGTCATTCAATCTTAATAAGCTCCTTTCTTAAATTTAAAAAAAAAATCATCTACTCAAATACTTGGATTTGTATAAAATGTTATTGAGAACAAAGAACCTGGAATAAAATCCGAGAAATGATGCTCAAATCGTTCAGCATTCGATCTCCATAACCCATGAATATAAAAGAAAGAAAAAAATCGGGCTTTGAGATAATTTTACCAAATTCTCAGTGTTTGCGATTTTTCAGCTGCAGTCCCAAATTGATTTCATTCCAATTTGAAGAATTAAATTAAATTCAAGAACGTAAGAACATCTTAAAAGGCACTAGTCTCGTTCATCTGAATGAGTCCTAACATTTGCCTTACAAATGCTGAGAGACTTTAATGAAGATCTTGACAATAAATAAAATCATTTTTTTAATATTTCAAGCGAATAGTAATCATGGTTGAAAACATTCAGAGTGGAAGATTAAAATGTTTAATATTTATTTATTTATTTCTGAGAAATCCTCTGGCATTACAATCGTACCTAATTAGATTCACTTTTCAAAAGTAATGTTTTCCATGTGAATGAGAGTTTTAATGAAATAAAACATCCTTCATTTTTCACCAATCATGAAAAGAATGTTATTTGAAATACACTTTTTAAAATCTTTTTATTACTTACTGCACTCTAGACTCATGCATATTTCATTGAAAATTACAAAATCGAAAGATGAATAAATTCATTGTATAAAATAATGGAATGATTTTATTATGTCTCCACGCTCCAGTTGTAATTGGCGTTTCTGATATTTTCTCATTAAATTATTCTGGATTTCTTCTTAAAGAGAACCTGTAATTCATTAATAATTCATTATTTCTCTTTGTTGAATTTTTCAACTCTCTTGTTCATTTCAAAGAGATTCATTTTCTTCTCCAGTGTATTAAAATACCAAAGAATTTAGATGGTAAAGTAGTTTTTCTCGAAATTTGTAAATCTTATTGATGAATATTCTGTTTTCATTCATTCGTCAACAAATGCATGCAAACGCGATTGCGGATACTGCTGGAAAATAAAAATCGATTATTTTTTCGGTTTCTCTTATCACTTTTGTATATTTTACGACACACTGCAGCCATATATTGCTTTGTAAACCATTTTTTATTAATTTATTCACTTAATTTCGTTGACAATGAAGTTATATTCCTTACAATTTCTTTAATAGATATAAAAATTTATATTAAATAAACAATTTCTTTCACGTCGATAAAAGTCGAATAAACTTACTTTTCAAAGAACGAATGTTTCATGAAAAACTTAAGCCCCTTCCGACCTGGTGCCCGGTATAGCGGACATCAACTTTGAACTACTACTATTAATTCAATAATGGATGAAACTACATGCCGTTTATTTATTTGATTCTCCACTTTCTTATAATTATAATACTAGCAAAAATATTTCGTTCCGAGGATGGAATCATTTTATTTATTGAGTTTTTCCAAAACAACTCCAGAAAATCTTCGTTCTTCGCACAATGGAGTTCCATGGTGAACTTAGCCTTTCAAGCAATTTCTTCCAGTTAATACTTTTTACCATTTAAAATGCGTGTGCAATATTTTATTATCCTTTGGCTGTCATTTTGCATTGAGATTTGTGTGATTCTTTGTCTTTTTTTCAGTTGAAATATCCGGTATTGTAAGGATACCGGACAAAGGAAAGCTTTTTTAATTTTTTTACCCACAGGCTTCAAATTTCATTTCTGTTTTACCCTTTGCAGTAGTATACATTACACGAAAGGAAAAATGTCTCACTTCATTATTTCTTATTTCCGACTGATAGGGTTTTATATGTTTTTACTTTAGAAGAAAAAAAATATTTGAATTTTGAGATATGAGATGTGAATATACCGGAATTGAAATGCTGAATTACTTAGGAAAAATAGTGTATTCATGAAAATAATATATTTTTTTTAATTTTTCACAAAAACATCTACAAGAACAATACAATGCAAATGTACTGTTAAACATTAATTGAAATCAAGACAAAGGAAACAACACAATAATGGTTATTAAAATATTTATGCAAATTATTTTCTAAGAAAATCTTGAATATATCAGTTTTAAGGTGAAATAAACTTATGAACAAAGACCAATAGTTTATTCTCAATGCAATCCATCCTAAAAAGCCACTTTCTTGAAATGCACCAAAAGTTTGTATTATTGAAATTCGAGGATTTTTACAGCATATTCCGAACAAAGAATTAGAATAAATCTTATAAACGGATTCTTTCGGTTAAAACTTTGATGTCAGAGACCCTTGAATATTAATCGAAAACTGAAATTGTGCCGAACAATTACCTCTTTCCATTATTTTCTTCGTTTCCGATGTCTGAACTGTTTTCTCAAATTAAATTTTATTCCATATTAAAGAATTAAATTTAAATAAGACTATCTTAAATGATAGTCTAAGTAAGTAGAAAAGTACTAAGTAGATAGAAAGGTAAGACTATCTTAAAAGGTACTCTTACTGTAATTTAATTGACTAAAGTAAGACTATCTTAATAGACTAAAGTTAACAGACTAAGTCGGACTATCTTGAAATATAGTCTGACTTTCTGACGCATGAAACCTAGCATATACTTTACGCACAATCGCCTTTAAATAATGATTTTGCCATGAAATAATACTTCAAAAGAATATTAATCGTGGCGTAAAATGCAGGATTAAAATATTTAGAATTCTTGGCTTAGGAAAAGATCAGGCGAAGGATGGAATGAGAATATCTTAATATATGAGATAACGTTGGCCATAGGATAGTAGATAATTTGAATCTATTTTTAAAAGAAGTGAATGAATGGAGGTTCTAATCAATTAAGCAGTACAGAAATTTTTGATTTATCACTTGTTTAACCGTCAGTTTCCGTTATCCGCCATTGTTTGAAAAATAAAAAGTAACGTAGGTTTTTTGTATTATAATACATTTCTGTTAATTACCATTTTTATATTGAAGTTCATATTGATCGTTTTGTAAAATTAAATACAATATGTATGC
Source organism: Araneus ventricosus (assembly GCA_013235015.1). Taxonomy (NCBI): domain Eukaryota; kingdom Metazoa; phylum Arthropoda; class Arachnida; order Araneae; family Araneidae; genus Araneus; species Araneus ventricosus. Next base: position 41,579 of record BGPR01006302.1, on the reverse strand, counting down.
ATTATTCACTTTAAAAGGATTTTATTTTCATTTTTTTTCCTAATCCAGCAGAGAAATCACGTTACAGTACAAATGTGTTAAGAGATTTCTGTTATCCGTCTACTCGGTTATCAGTCATTGGCCTGGTCCGATAAGTGACGGTTAATCGAAGTTCTACTGCATTCATTCTTCATAAAAAGAGGGTTTATTTAAATTCTTTTTCGAAATTCCAATATCTTTTTCTGATTGAATAAACTTATGAATATTTCATTTAAAAGCTCAAATTCGTTAGATAATAAAAATTCGAGAAATACGTTCTATAAAAATTCCTAAGATAATATGAATAAATTAATTACATATAGCATATGGCTTTATTGAATTATCTCTGCATGATCCGGAAGATAAACATGTTCCCAAATATATAACAAAAATTATTTTTAACCATTTTTCAGGAAAATATTAAATATGAACTAAATCATTTTTTCTTCTTTGATTTTCCATTCCTCGTAATGTTCGCTTGATAAATTGTTGTTTTCGAAATATTTTAAATTATCGAGAGTTCGCTGAAAAAAAGAGCTATTTTCTCCAGGAAATGCAAACCTAAATGTAAAAGCTTTAGTTTTGCTTCGTTCTTCGAAGATTATGCAGGAGTCTTATTGATGTTTTGAAATACTGCTGATGTTGCAAGAAAACAGAAAATGTTTTTTCTTTCCTTATTCATAATCTTTGTTTATTATCTTCGGTAGAAAAAAATAGCTCAGTTTGTTTGCGTTTTATTTTGTTTCTTTCGCTGGTTAAGAAGATGAAGACCGGTAATTTGTTCCTTCTTATTTTCCTAATAAATTATGAAAGCTTTGAAATGAACAGATTTTTGTTCGGTGGCTCTCTAAAGACAAATAAAGCTTTAAAAATTATGGTTATTTTCTATAGGAAAAAAAGTCAACCGATAATTTGTTTTCAGATGCCATTTTTCGTTTTAGAGCTGTGAACATGGAAAATTTATAGATTGAATTACCTACAAAAAGCAAAATTAATTTTCAAAAATACAGAGATCATAAAAAAATTATATTTCATTTTTCTTCTGAAGATAATCACATTTATTCATTGCTTTTTCCTTTCTTAACTTGATTTTATGATTGACATTTTTTGTGATTTCTGAAAATGAAATACAATAAATAATTTTGAATTGAAACACAAGAAAGTTATTTGCAGTTTGATTAAATCGTCGATTATGTATGTCTGATATTTTAACAGTTTTACTGACACAGTGGATAAAATTTATGTTCTTAAGCAGAAAAGTACAGATGTCTATGAATCGATTAAGGTGCGATTTTTAGCTGTTTTTGGAGTATGAAAAACAATGATTTCATTATAATTTCCATTCTCCAAAACGAAAAGCTATGTTTTCTTAACAATGTAAATTTAAATGATGAAGGTGCTGTCCTGTTTTGTTGACCGAAGATTGCACGAGATTATTGTTGTCTAAAATTTTTCTAATGATGCAAATAAAACCACCTTGAAGTCTATATTCTTTTGATGTTTTGATTCCTTTCTCGTTGTCGTATGATGCTTGTCAGCGAAAACCGCCTGCATATTTTCATTTTTCAGCTTTGTTTATTACTTTCCTTTGGATATGTCGTAATATTCCATTCCATCATCCTCTATAATAAATTATCACAGTTTTCAACTGAGCAGACGTTTTTGTTGACAACTGTTGAGAAATTATGTAAAATTATTCGCTCATAAACGAAGAATAAATATAGGGATTTGATCTATGAAGAAAATGTTTTGAAGAAGAATTTAAAAATACAGTGGATATTGGTACCTGAAAGGTCGAAAATAAAAATTCGAATTAAAGAAATACAATACATAAAAATGATTTCAGCAAGAGAAAACGAGTATTTTAAATTTAAAAAAATTCAGTAACGATTTTTACCTAAATTTATTTTTCATATTTACCCGATTTATAATAAAAAATACAAGAATAAAAAAGAGTCACTTATTTCACTTTTTAAAACACAAAATTTCGATAAATATGAAAATACGCTTTATACACAAACAGCATAAATAAACACCTATAACATAATCACTATACAATAAATCTTCATAAAAAAGAATACGATTAACATCAAACGCTTTTCAATTTTTTTTCAAAAAGTAATGATTTTTTGTGTCATTCTTCGTCAAATGACTCAATTGAATTAGGAGATATACAAAAATCGTTCGCTTATGATCACTGAGGACACGAAGTAGGAACATATTTCCTTAACAAAACAATTCAGATTTTCACTTTATTATTTTTAAAAGTTTTCATTTGGACTTCGAATTAACCGAAACATTTTCGAATTACATACAATATTTTTGCATTTATTTTGCTTTATTATGAAATTCAAGGGAATAGAAACAAATTTGAATCACCTGAATAATTCGAATAAAAAAATTTAGAATGAACTAAGGTCAACTAAAATATATTTCTCCCCTTACGCCGACCCAGTAAACTAGGGAAATTGTCGCTTCACAGCATCTGAAGTAAATGTCTTCATCATATCATCAGCTACCTGCTGAAATAAAAAAAAAATTAATAAAGAGAACGAAATAAAATTAATATATATTTGAAATTCATTAATTAGATGCCTTATGCAAACGGGGAAATTCTACATTTCGAGGTAGAGTTTTCGCGAAACATTAGAGATAAAAACTAGAATGCTGCATTTTTCCGAAGTTAATCATTGCAATATGAGTAGTAACATAACATAAGAATAATTTTATAAGTTTCATTAATTTTATTAGTTATTTTTGTGTTAAGAATAGCACTTGGTTCAGTTTCATACGGAAAAGCTACACCACAGATTTCAATAGTGAAACCGAAATCAATAAAATGGATGTCGATTCCAAATTGCATTATCGTGCCAATTGTACAGACGGAATCGAAAGCTTTGTTAATATAAAAAATGAGAAAATGTTTGAACATCATGAAGCTAATTAAAACTGAATGCGGGTTAAAATTTGGTGACTTTTGATATCGGAAATATTCTGTTATATCATGCGAGCTAATTAAATCCTCGGGCTTATTTTCATATAATCAATCTCTAGCAATTACGATTTTCGTTTATTGCAGAGATATTCATTAAATGAATACTCTCCGATTAGCAAAGGAATCGGATTAACTCTCCATTAAAACATCCTTTTGGGGAACTAGAAGGAATTAATTCCTATCTTATAAGCAACTGATTAATCCCGCTCAAGTAATGAATTCACATAACGATTCAAAAATGATTTTGCTTTGTAGAATGGCTTTCCAACAAATATTTGAAACAATTTTAAAGAGTTTTGGAAATCCTACGCCTTATAATGAAATTAAGACTGAATTAGATTTATGATATTAGGCGGTTTATCGCTTATTTCAAGACATTTTTGCACGAAACGCAGACTGTCGTGCGAGATGTGAGAATGAATTGGAGATAATTCTAATAGTTTCATCTTGGGAAGAGAGTTCTAAAAATTCGATGCCTGTCTGAACAACATTTTTTCATAAATTTGATGTAAATAATCTAATTAAATTATTTTTTAATGCCGAAAGGATGTATTCTTCATTCTGACGTTACAGCTTCCTTCTATTCTTTTTCAACCTAGCTTATACCAGTAAAATAATCTCTGTAAAGAGCAATCCTTATAATATCATCAAAAATCATATATTATAAATTACGAAAATCTTCTTGTGTAATTTGAACAATGCAGTTAAAGGTTACAGGCGTCTGATAGACACTACGCGAATTTTATTTCGTAACTAAGCATAATAGAAAAAAGTTTACACGTTCTCCTTCCAAAAAAAATGCCATCAGATGTATTAAAAACAAAGATAAATATATGAAAATAAAAAATGAAGGATAATTTTAAAATATGTATGATTATTAATGAACAAAGAGGGTGGTGTATGTCAGACGCCATGCGACCTAACAATATACTTTGAGAGGTGCGAGCTTTCCAGTATTATGTGGAATTTTTATTACCAAATAGTTCATGTTTACTGATTTTCAAGCATTAAGCTCCGAAATTAAAGCACAGAAATTTTAATTCAACAGATTTGATTATGTATTAGCTAATAGTGGTAGTAATCTGCAGCAAATTAAATGGACTGCTAAAGCATACTACATAAAATGATTAAAATGCAGCACTACGCAAAAGAAGTCATAATTCCAACCAATAAATTTAATCATATTCACTCATTGTGATCATCTTATTACATTACAGCTATTTTTACAATTAGGCGCAAATATAACTTACATAGATTAATCTTAAAATACTTCACAGAAAATTTATATATTTTAATGTATAAACTGAATTTATTTTTGAATTTATATTGTGATTCATAATACTTTAAAAATATTGAAATACAGTATTTCTAAATAATCTTATAAAACTACTTGCTACCTTATCTGTAAGTTAACTAGTTATTTGTAATTTGTAAACTTTTATAAATTAAGAAAAAAGAAGAAAAATTCGCTGATATTAATACAATTCCTATTAAATACAATTCTGTCACTAAATGTTGTATCTTATTTTCGACACTAGATGGCGCAAGTCTACTTGTGAGAATCTTTAGAGATGTAACAAGTTTCCGCTGCTGTACATAATCGCTTTATTTATAGCCAGTTTATTGTAGAATCAGTAATAAACTTGTACATTTCATACTCTGCGGCAGTGGCGAATCCAGGGGGAGGGGGCTATCGGGCTACAGCTCCCACCAAGAGCTAAACTGGAATTCTTGATTTTATTTAAAATCACTACAACTGTTTTTCTTAATTTCCCTTTCTTTAAAAAATAATGCAAACGTGACAGCATTACTTTCTGGATTGACAGTCTCGAAAATCGGAGATACGAGTCATTCCACTTATACTTGTAGAGTTGACGCGGTCGAAAACATTTTTGTCCAGTTATTTTATTGTATTTTTTATTAAATTATCGAAAGTATTGTAGTGTTCTTTATGATTCTTATTGCCAGGTGAGGAAAGTCCGTAAAGTTATTGTGTTTTGGTTTACATAAGCCATGAGGTTTGACTTTCGTCTCGACGATACAAAATTTTTATGACCTCGGCCTCCTCCCCAGACCGAAATTCTGGATTCGCAACTGCTCTGCAGTATTTTAAATATAAAATGTAATATTTCGGTCACGACACCTGATTAAGAAATACAATTTCAAACCTGAAGAAAGATAAATAACAATAACGGCCTAATTATGAAATAGGCAAAGTAGAAAGTGCTTTGGGACGTCCGACGCGTCATCATCTTTTTTTCCGCATTAATTTCAAGGAGATTTAATTTAATTATTTCATTTAAGTTAAAAAACACTATGTATCCTAGCTTATTCAAGCGGAAATAAGATATAGTTTAAATTTCAGAACATTATTCTTAGGATTTCTGTTATGTTTTATAAATTGCTTGCAGATTAGTGTGGGGCGGTTCGTTGCGCAGTCGAGGGACTGACTCAAGAGTCCTGGAAAGTTTTGTATTAAAGAATTTAGACTTCATTTAAAAAATTTAAAATGTTTTCCATTTAAAAAAATACTTATAAATTTCAATTTCATATTTTTTTATATAAGAGATACTGAAAGCAACCCTACTGAAGGTGATCCACAATTAAATATTTTGTTATTACAGTTTCTTTTAACATGTCTATTGAAACACTTCTTGTATAAAGATTAAATGCGGATATATATATATATATATATACAGTAAATAAAAGCATCAAATGTTAATTTAGTAATTTACACAAACATGCACTATATTTGCAATATACATAATTATTAGAATTATATATATAGAGAGAGAGAGAGAGAATGTTTGAATTCCTTGGGGGGGCGAAATTTTTGCTCCATTTTACGAAATTTTAAGCACCGAAGGGATTAAATCCAACCCTGAGTGACTTACAAAAATAAGGCCAAAAAGTTCTGTAAAACACGAAACTCCATAGGAAAATGTAAAAAGCCAATATCGCGTTGATGCAGTTAGGAATAAATTAGGAGTTTTCTTCCTCACCCTTCTCGTAATCTTATACAGTATGGCAGTGGCGAACCCAGGATTCGGTTCCGGGGGGGGGGGGGCTAATGTCATAAAAATTTTGTATCGTCGTGACGAATATCAAACCTAATTTCTTATGTAAACCAAAACACTTTAACTTAGCAGACTTCCCTCACCTGGCAATAATAATCATAAAGAACAATACAATACTTTCAATACTTTAATAAGAAGTACAATGAAATAACTAGACAAAAAATGTTTTCGATAGCTTCAAGCTATGTACAGGTAGAATGACTAGAAAAATATGAAAATTTTCGAGCGTGTGAAGCCAGAAAGCAATGTTGTCACAATTTTATTATTTTTTAAAATTAAAATTAAGTTGCAGTGATTTTAAAGAAAAGCAAGAATTTTGGTTTATATCTCGGGGGCTCCAGCCCAGTAGCCCCTCCCTCCCCGAATTTGCCACTACAGTATGGCGAGTACTGAGTTTATTTCTTCGTGTAATGACCAAATATCAAATTTTATTTATCTAGTTCGCTGTGTTTTTCGTATATAGTATTCACATAGTGTACACAAATTAATTTAATGTTCACAAATAATATTCACATAATAGCACAAAAATGTTAAATTATAGATTGAGGTATTTCCCAAACGTTATATTTTATCTTCTGGCAGAGCGAGAAAAATCTCAACTAAAAATAAACGCAAATGTATCTTCGTGGGCATTTTGACACTCTACAGGACAGATCAATGTACCTAAAGCTAATAAGTTTCGTACAAATATAATTTGTGCATTTCAGGCATGGTTTTTTATGGTTTTAATTATAGTTTAGTTAAAATGAGCATAATTTTGTGGTTCTGTTTCCAATTATGCATGTTTTCATCACTGTATCAATGCGCAATTTTTCTTTTCCCATTATCTGTAGTTTTTTTTTTTGCAATTCAGTAAAGTCTAACTACTTCTATAGCACGTCGGATATAAGCCTCATAAGCTCTAGAGACGGCGGTGTGGTGCTAAATATTAAAGAAATATCAATTAAGTTTCATGTAACTTTTTCTCTCATTTCAATAAAATTAAAAAAATTATTTTGAAACATAATCTACGACAATACTTTCATTGTTACAATGCAATTTAAAGTGTTTCATTGTTCTAACAAGTATTAAATTGCATATTTATCTTCCATTGTAGAAAACAACGTTTATATCTTAATGGATTTCACTTTCTCTTTCTTATTTCATCAATTGTTTGTGAAATCCGCAGCCAAAGTCCTCTAATATAGTAAGTCTATTAGGAAATATATCCAGTAAACTGAATGATTATGGTTGCTATGCCTTTTTCATCAAGTTTTAATCCAGCGAACATGCTGCTGGACGTAAAATGTGCCACTCCATTTTAGTGTTAAAATCAACTGCATATTTTGCGAGAGGAATAAGAAAGTGAAGTTGGAGCCTACAAAGTGCAATTAGGTATTAAAGGACATTTGTGTGATCCCAATAACTACGTTCGTGCAGACAACGAACAGAACAAGTACAAGGCTACTGAAACAACACGGGATGAATACGTACCAAAATTGTAAGTTAAAAATCACTTTTTTAATAGAACCATAAATATAAAATAATGCATAAGAAATTCAATTGAAATTATATTCCCAGCGAAAAAGCTGGTCGCCAAAGGCAGTTAGAAATAAATGATTATAATAAACACTTAAACTATACCAACATGGATTGATGAATTATTTTAATATTTTGAAATAAAAGGAACATCAACAGCCGAATACCTTTTCTTTTAAAAAGAAATGGCAACCATAAGATCAAAATAGTTTTCTGTAACGTTAAATATGTTTTAAGGCGACGGGAATGCATTAATTGAATTAAATCAAGGACACCAAATGATTTTAATTCTCCCCAGTTTTAATTACAAAAAAGGACCTCTTCGTACCTCGAAAAAGTACTTCAATCCTTTTAAACAATGTAAAGACATTGCTTGAGGTATATGATTTAAGGAACAAAAATTAATTATTAGCTCCACCTCACACACACACCGAAAAAAAAAATTTATTTCCTCTCTGCTTAAAATAACGACCTCAAGAGTTATTTGGTCGATAAATCCACCTCTGGAAAAAACTCAGATAACGTGACAAATTACGCCCAGGCAGAGGTCTCTTATGATATGGTACTTGGTTTCATAATGAACACTTTAAACAATGATTTATTTCAAGGGGAAGTGCTGATTTTTACACACTTCGGTAATTTTAATTTAAAGTGCTTTGATAAAAAAAATCGTATGTCTAGATTACAATGTTTTTGTAGCATAGTTCAAAAGTTTTATTAGTTGATGAAGCGTTGAATTTTACAGAGGACTTTTTAAATTTTCTGGAAAATGATTTTTTATATTACAGTTTTGTAAACTAATTACAATTTATCTATTTTGAATGACGCGTTATTTTGTTTTGCTGCTAACAAATAATAAATACATTAATATACATTTAAAATGAAATACATCAACTGAATTTTTTACAAAAATTAAGTAATAAATCATTTTATACATATACTCATTTAGTCATAATAAAACATAAAAAGATTCTATTTTCCATCTTTGGTTTTGGATGTTTAATTCTCCGAACATAACTAAGCTTCTTAAATTCTTTTCATCAGATAACAAAAGATAATTTAAGAGATTTCCCACAAAGAATTTTGTCATAACAATAAATATAAATTTTACTATAACAATCAAAACGCAATAAATTTTATATGAACAATCCGACTAATAGAAAGGCAGATATAAATTTGATAGGCTTGCTTATTCTTCTGATGTATTCTATATTCAATCCAAACGACAGAAAAAAAACTCGGATGCTGTTTTACAGCTGCAATGACTGTACAGTTTTCTCCTTTTTAGCTTTCCATCGTCCCTTTCAAGGAACTACAGAATATTGACATTATCAAATTTCATAATTTTGCATCGGAAACCAAATTACTAGGGTTAATCGGAACCCATGTACCGAAATATAATACTTGCAGCATCCGACAGATGGCGCTGATCTGCCTTTATAGTATAGCGTCTGCAATGAAAATTTTTTGGTGAATCGCTGGCACGTCTAAATCTTGCGCTAAAGATGTTGAAGACTATAAAAGGTCCCACTGCCTGTGAGATTCATTCTGTAGATCGCATTTTAATTACAATTTAAGACAAATCTGTGAGGTGTATGATGTTACAGTTATGAGTGAGGGAACAGTGATGGTGTCTTTTTATTGCACGACAATGCCGTGCCACATTTCACTCCTGTGACTCAACAGCTGATCAAATCCTACAGTCGGGAACAAGTGAATCGTCCACCGTAAAGCCCTGACATATCACCAATTGACTTTCACATATTCTTGCACTTGAAGCGATTCCTGAGTGACAAGCGTTTTGATGACGTTGGAAAAGTGAAAGATGCCGTAACATTCTGGCTAACCACCTCTGGCGGCCAACTTCTATGATGTTGGCATGAAAAACCTTCGATTCGATAAATGACTTACTGTGCTAGGTGACCACGTCGGAAAGGATAGTAATGTTTGTAAATCGTTATTAAATATTTATCTTTGTTCACATCTGTCTCCGTTTTCTTTTAGAGAGTAACATAACTAACTTTCCGAACAACCATCGCAAATAATGGATAATTTTTTTATATATATTTTAACTGTTCGTTTGACAAAAGTAATGAAATGAAAATTCATGTGACGTCACAGTCACACAAATTGCGTAACTTTGCCTACCATCCAAACATACAACAAAATATTACGCTGTATAACATAGTGTGCATGCGCTTGTCATTTAAATTCTAACGCTATACCACATACATGAAAAGAAAAATAATTATAATTATAAAAAAAACACATTTGGAGTGCAGTGAATAACTCGAGAAAAAGCATGAACGCTAGAATCTTTTTCAAGGCCAGCAAATTTATTCTGAGCTGACTTAAGCTAAAGCATTAGCAGCAAATCTATTAAGCTCAAACATAAATGTTTTCATGCTAGGATGTACAGTGTCCTCATTGTAACGAGAAAAGCGAGCAGGGATCACATAGCAAATGGTGTAGGATTGATACGCAATTTTTCAGCGTCAGCAAGCAGGAGAACATGGCTCCCTAGTATTTTTGGAATATCCCATTTGTGATTTTTTAAACTTGTGAGTAGTTTTGATAGCATTTGAATGGGAGAGGGATATGTTGTAGGAGAGATGAAAGTGCGTGGCTAGTTCGTGGATGAAGCGAAAATGGTCGGTGGTTGAAGAATTTAGTTTTCCTGTAATTGCTTAACTATAGAAAATAAAAAGATTAATTACCTCAGCGTGATGAGCAGCTTTTGTACAGATATTTTACACATGCCACCCCACAGACCTTCAGAATCGATAAACCAACTCTTAAATAAAAAAAGCGTATATAAATTTAACTTTTGTTATTCGGAAATCACCGAAAGTGCAGTGTACTCGTTTGTCGTCCGGCTTCAAAACTGGGACTTCGAGACTCAATACGGGAAATCTATAGTGTATGCAGTCGTGAAGCATTTGAAATCTGTTAGTGTGCTGTGGAGGTTTCGATAGGAGGCACACATTCCGTTCTTGTCATCTGACCATGCTTCAAAATTACGTGTTCCACTTTAAAATAGTCCTTGTGGTGCTTTAAAATCCGCTTGTTTATCGGATTAAATTAAACTAATTTGTCGAAGAACAGCAAGATTTAATTTTTTTTGTAAAACTATTGCAGTAACTTACTAGCTTTAACTTAAACAAAAAGGAATCGACCTTCGCCTTTCTGCTTCCATGCTGCATTTTTTAGGAATGCGATTAAATTACAAATTTACTTACAGTGTTAACGTCATCGATTACCGATTTTATCTTTGACCTTGAGAAATTTTGTATGTATATATATGTTCAGGGTGTCCGAGAATTGTTGGACACATTTCAGAAATTAATAAAAAAAATTAATAATGTTTCAACTATGAAATTTTTTAATGAGAGGGCATTGTTAAAAGTTTTTTTCAGATAAGTTAAACGCCGTTTGGATGGTCCAGGGGGTCATAAATTTCTTGGAATCAAATATTTGTTTAGAGCCATTATCTGAGAAAATATTAAAACTGGAAGAAAAATAGAAACATTTATTTGTAGGGAATTTTACGGTCTTTAATTCATTAAATCACATGCAGTGTTATAGATGAAGAGTTTTCGAGATATTCAAGAAAAACTGAAAAAAGAAACCAGAAATCGCGTATCGGCTTCTGCTGATCGGTAGCCATTGCGGATGGAAATCTGTCACCGGTGACTAAAAGTTAACTATCTAATTATTTCACCCCTTCTCTACAACAGTTAAGAGATAGCAGAGAAGACGTAGAAGAGAGCGTAGTTGAAAACATTTTTAGTAATTTTCAATTAATTTTTGGTACTCTTCTCTCTCTTTCGGATACTCAGTGTATATATATATATATATAACAAATAAGAAACAAACATAGCAGAATTTTAAAAGCAACATATACAACATAAACATTCATAAAACAAAATGTCAAGAAAAAAATTTGCGGTAAGAAAAAGTCGAAAGTTCTTAAAGAGAGAAAATAAACAAAAGTGGTATATATATATAAAAGCGGAAGATAAAATAATATAGAAACATATAACACAAACGCAACGAATGCGCAAAAATGCTGCAATTCAAGAAGATTTGTGGAAAATATATCAATGTCATGAAAGTCAAAAAATGTTGAAATATAATGGAGAGACTGTAGTAAATCGGTAAGAGCGTATAGATGCTCATCAGGGTAAATAAAATCTATACGAACCGCTAAAAAATTAGTGAAATCATAATGTCTTCTGCGAACAGTGCTGGCATATAGCTAAAAACACTTTCCTTTATCCCGAATATTATGATAAACCAAGAATTTGAATGAAATACAAATAAAATAAATGAATTTACGAACCTAAAACTGAGAGATACTGCCAACGGGAGACGTGACAAAGGAAATAACTAAACGCGTTATGTAGGGTCCGTATGTTTACGAAAATATCAAGTTACTTCTGAGGTTGGGGGAGTTTCGATGAAGATTAGGAAATCGATGGAAAACAAAGATGAAAGCGAACTACATTGAGGAAACGATGAAGATTAAAGAAATAATGAAAAAAGGAAAAGAGTGTATTTAAAAATTATTAATTTTTAATTACACTAGTTACACTTTTTTTATCATCATACCTTAATTTTTATACACCTTAATTTTTAAATACACTCCTTTCCTTTTTTATCATCTTTCATTAATTTTTATATACACCTTAATTTTTAAATACACTCCTTTCCTTTTTCATCATCATTCCTTAATTTTTATATACACCTTAATTTTTTATATTACACATTAATTTTTAAATACACTCTTTTCCTTTTTTCATCATTTCTTTAATCTTCATCGTTTCCTCAATGTAGTTCGCTTTCATCTTTGTTTTCCATCGATTTCCTAATCTTCATCGAAACTCCCCCAACCTCAGAAGTAACTTGATATTTTCGTAAACATCCGGACCCTACATGACGCGTTTAGTTATTTCCTATGTCACGTCTCCCGTTGGCAGCATCTCTCAGTTTTAGGTTCGTAAATTCATTTCTTTTATTTGTATTTCATTCAAATTCTTGGTTTATCATAATATTCGGGATAAAGGAAAGTGTTTTTAGCTATATGGCAGCACTGTTCGCAGAAAACATTATGATTTCACTAATTGTTTAGCGGTTCGTATAGATTTTATTTACCCTGATGAGAATCTATACGCTCTTACCGATTTACTACAGTCTCTCCATTTTATTTCAACATTTTTTGATTTTCATGACATTGATATATATATATATATATATATATATATATATATATATATATATATAATATTTTCCAAACAATGAAAATTCGAGTAACACTTTCAACATAAACACTCATTAAACTAATAATTAAAAATAAAATAATGTTACCTTATTAATAATCATACAATGAAATACAAAAAGATAGATTATAAACTAATACATTAATACTATTAGATTATTATTACTATGAAAAAGACAACCCAGAAATTGGAATTCCAACAATCAAATGCTTATCAGCCTTGGGAACCCATATGTCGCATTAATACCAATTTAAAGGCGCCAACCCTCTGCGAAAGCCAATTGTTGGAGAAAACAAATAGTATGGGAGTAAATCTCAAAAATATTTCAAGATAAGAAAAGAGAAATATAACTAAATGCTTACCAATTCATAGACACAGCTATTGTAATGGCATGAGCTTAAGACAAAATATAGTTCCGCATTTAAAGTGAAAATATTATTACTAAATTAGGTTATAGATACTATACTAAACATCATTAAAAATTAAACTATGAATTTAAATTAAACTCATTATAATAATTTATATTAATATGGAAATATACTTAAAATTAAATGATGCAAACTTATTTTAAATCTAGTGGCGTCATCTACCCATGTAGTGAAATACTAAAATCTTTGTGAATTCCATAAATATGATCACTTCAAAATAAATAAATCTAAAATAATGTTAATTTAAAGGAGTTAAAAATATTTTATTAACATAAGCAAACATGAAATTAATAGGAAATCCATATATCAAAGCATTTTCAATAAATGTATCAATATATGATCTCTGTTTTATTCTGTCGGTGATTAAAATAGTGCTTGTATAAATATAATTTAGGACGATGTTTCTATAAATTTGAATACTGATATTGCTGTTCCAAAAAAGTAAGCCTATTTATATTGAACAGAAAAGTGTTTCTTTTATCATAAATCTCAGCGCTTAATTTATTATCAACTATTTTAGTTTCATGATCTAGAATATATATATATATATATATATAATATATCAAAACAAGTGTTATATTTTCAATATATACAAATATTAATCTAAAAATTAAAATTCATATCAAATTACATTATCAATAACCATACAAATGAAATACAAAAGATAGTTGGATTAAAGACTATTACACTATGAAAAAAAGACAACCAAGAATTGGAATTCCAACAATCAAATGACTATAAGCCTTGGGAACTGATATGTCGCATTAAATCCAGATTTTGTGGTTCCAACAATCTGCGAAAGCCAATTGTTTTAAAAACGAAAAAATAGTACACGTTTCTAATCTTTCAAGATTAGAAACGAGAAAGTATATAACTTAAAGAATACCAATTCAATAGTTATAAATATTGTTAGGTCTAGAGCATTATCCTAAAGACAGTTCCGCATTTAAAGTGAAAATATTATTTCTAAATTAAGCTTTAAATACTATAATAAAACTCTATAAAATTATTAACAATAAATTAAATTTAACCTTTTATAATAATATATATATTTTTGGAAATGTACATAAAAATAAATAAATGAATATATGATGCAATCTCATTTTTAATCTAATGGCGCCATCTACCTATGAAGAGATTTGATAAAATCTTTGTTAATTCCATTATATGTGATCACATCAAAAATAAATCTAAAAGACTTTTAATTTATTGGTGGAAAATATTTCTTATAAAAATGAGCATACATGAAATTTATAGGATATATATATATTAACAAAAGAACGTCATAAAAGAAAAACCTTCTTTAGTTAATATTTCTCACTTTTCTGTTGTACTGCTGCATTGGCGCATATTTAAATATTTTTCAGAAATTTTGTTTATCGTTTAGTGTCCTAAACGTTTTCCTAAAGTTTACTTTATCTGAATTATTACTTCTTCGATTAAGTATTTATTTGATTAAAACTAATTTCTTAATTTGTTATTGCATTTGTGTCTGTTATTTTATATGTTTGTATATATATATAATATAAATCCAAATATAACTAGTGTATAATCATACAGAAATAAAGTAAACAAAACATATCAAGAATCAAATCCTATACTAAAAAGTCATTATTTGAACAATACATCAATTTTAAATAAAATCTAATAAATTGACATTACTAAAGATACCATAAACAAAAAATCATGTTTAAGCATTATATGTCATCAAGTGAAAGAACACTGTTGTTATTAAAAATAATGAAATAGTCAATCCAAGTAAATGGAGTTTTCAACAATTAATATAGCAGCTTGGCTGTGAACAAGCTTCAGCCAGGTTAAATTAATTTTACTGTACAAACCATCCCTGTTACTATTGTTGTTGAAAAAACAAACAGGGTAATTTACCCTAAAAATGAAAGAATTTAGAAAGAAAAGCCCTAACCCTAACAATAAAACATAACTGTATAGAAACGACTAAAATTCAGGATAAAATATGTAAATATCATTATATTGCACTAAGGTATTGCACTAAATACAGTAAATATATAATTCAATAAAATACCGATACTTTTCATTAAACATAAACTAATCTGTGTCTCTTCTTAAACTTACCAGAATTCATCTCTTTCAATATAGCCCGCCATGCACATTGACATCACATGTTGCCACAACGAAAAATCTTACCATGAATCAGCATAATTGACCAAATAATATAATTAATTTTTGAGATCATGAATTAGTAAGATACCTATATTAAAATTCTCAAAACCATATTAAAAAATGTAATACATTTAGTTATCTAGAAAATATTAGAAAATAGTTTAAAATGTCTATTAAAAAGGAAATATTCACATGAAAGATCCTGGCGCCATCTATGTAATAAATCTGAAATAAATAACTCAAGAGTCAAATTTGAATAAAACTACACATTACGAGTAAAATATGTGAAAACACTATCCCACTAACAAAGAAATAAAAATATTGTTTTATAAACCAATATGAGTGATTTATTTTAAATGACCTAAATATTTCATATCTATATATACTCTTAGAAATCCTATAGGCATTCCATAATCCAGGGCAAAGGAATAGAAATTTCTTATGTTCTTAATTCTATTATCAATGTCTGTTACTAAATTATTATTTCTAATTATATAATTTTTTACTAAATTCTTGAAGACAGAAATGCTAAGATTACTATTCCAAAAAGGGAATTTATTGATTTGAAAATTAAATGCATTTCTTTTATCAAAGATATCTGTTACTAATTTATCATCTATGATTTTAATATCTAGATCTAAAAATTCTGCAGCTAATTCATTGTGATTAGTTTTTATAAGTTTTAAATAATCAGGATAGAATTCAATATGTGGCTTAAGGCCAATTTATTTATTGAATAATATTAAATCATCTATATAGCGGAATAATATACTATGGCTATAATTAGTCAAATCTTTCTCATAGTATTGAAGATAAATATTTGCTAAACTGTTACTAGATGGGCCTCCTTGAGGTAATCCTTTAATTTGATTCAAAATCTTATTATCAAAAAAGATATAATTTTCTTTTAGAAGAAGATTAATAAGATTTTTAAAATTATTAATGTTAATATCTTTTCTAAGATCATAATATATATATATTTTACATTTTATTGCACTCATAAACGCACGCGTATTAGCGTATTAAAAACTTTTTCTACGTTTATTCTTTTATTTTATCTGAATTTTGAATGGTTATAGCTAAAATTAAGAAATTGTAAAATATATATTCTTTCTACTCATCCAAAGCCACGCTATGATTCACTTAAAATTATAGCATTCCCGGCGTATGAAATGATTTCCAGCATTCTTACACCACTTGTTAAGAGAGATTCTATGCTCTTAAATTCCAGCTGCTTAAGTTTAAAATTAACATTTTACTTCGGTAAAAGTCCCAGGGATGCTACAACAGGTAATTTTGTGCTGTTAAGCGAAAGTTAATGACCCTTTCTCCCGAAATGTGTTCTGAGTTTCTCGATTCTGACACGACAAAATTTAAAACAGCTTTCAGTCGTTTGTAATTAACGGTCTACTTCTGCTCGAGGTTAAAATAACAAACTCGAAAATAAACCTTTCAAACGTTCTTAGCAATTCATACGAGATACTTTAAGAATAAAATGCAAACTTATCTTTTATATATCCAGTTAAAAATTGTTTCTAAAATTTAAATTAGAGTGAAGAAGACAGAATAAAAGAATTTTTTAAATGAATATAACAATTTTTCTTCCTGCTTCGATTCTTTCCTGAAAAAATTAGAATAGCTTTGATGTTTTAAAAAATGGCATACCAGTTCTTTTAAAAACTATATAATCGGAAATATAACATTATCAAAGTATTCAAATATACAAAAGTTCTGACTTATTGTTGTGCGAAAAAGATGGACAGACAATAATACATTAAAAATACTTTCTCACTTTTCTTTAATAATGGAAAAATAAAAAAGAAAATGAATAATATTTTCGTTTCTACACCAAAAACTTGTCGTCTTTCATGTGAAGAACTGAAAGCCATTAGGAAGCGCGACGAAATATGCACAGAGAGAAAAAAATTATTTTTACCTTTTCATTATTTAATTTTTATTCTGAGGTGCAGCAAGATACATTAATAAGGATATGTTTTTAGCGTATTTCTTTCATGGAACGATGTCGAACATTAATGATTAGTTCATTCACAATGAGGCTAAATCTTTGAAATTCTACTTTGATTCGACTGTATGTTGTGCTTAAATAAAAAAGAATTGGTCTTTCTGAAAAACTGAATTTTTTTTTGCTTTTTTTTGTTTCGTATATTTAAAGTTAATTTTATGTTTTTTTTGGGATGCTCTTACAAATATTGTCTTTGTGTTTTTGTTTGTGTGAACACGACATTAATAGCAACACGAACTGATGAAAATAAAAGAATACTTAGTTTTATTCATTTTTCTATTTTAATCCTACTTTTTTCTTTTTTAGGCAACAAATATTTTCTCGGAAATATTAAAAAATTCAGGTACTCCAATTCCATAAATTTAAGACATTCACATCGGAATCGCACCCGACTTTGTCCATTTGCATACATTTCGGCATCGCTTAATAATAGTAAGCGGTAGTTAATACATATATAATACAGTGGTTTACATTGCTAAAATTCTAATTACTAACTAGTTATAATTCTTCAAGAATATGAAATATTTACGATAGATTTAGTTATAAAAATCATGAAATACTCATAAGTGTACAAGTAGAAGATTTATGAACCCTGAAGGGATTATCGTCTGAGTGGTTGTGAACAAAGCACGATGGCAATCTTGAAGGTTAGTTTAATTTGCGCAGGCGCAAGAAATAAGAGGATATGACAACATCATTACTCCAGTACTGTGCACAGATGCTTATTAGGCTCTAGTGAGTGTTATAGAAGGCTCTGGTGCAATTAAATAGACCTCTAGAACAATAGAAAATGAGCACCGCAATAAAAATTCCCGCTAAATGTGAAGTGCTTGTAGTGATATCATTTCTGTTCGAGAAAACGCTCTCGGACTCATCTCTAACTGTGTGAATCATCTAAAACAATTTCGGAGCATTTTAAGTTTCAACATGGTCTTGATTCACAATAATGTACCGTTGTCAGCATAATCATACTGATATGCGCATCCGAACGTTTTTGATCAAGATATTTTCGTTCATTCTTCCTGCAGCCCAGATTTGATACCAAGTAAATACCACTTCTTTAAGCACATAAAGCAGTGGTTTGCTTCCAACCGTTGCCTTGAGGATGCTGCACCCCACGATGCTGTAACAGGGTAGCTTCTTTCCTTGGTGGTACATTTTTTGAAGAAGGAATTTCAAACGTTGTAAATCTTTTAGGCAAATCCTTCAAGTTGATTGGCGATTATGTGGAAAAGTCACGCTTTGTTGTATTTTAAAGCTTACGTAACAGTACTTCTGTATCTACGAGTGTCTGTCATTTAGCCTCAAACGGAACTTGATTTATGAATTATCTTCGTATCTTTGACAGACTTCTTGATAATTCATGTTTCCTAAAATTCCTAACATAATTTTAAAGCCGAAGCGACCAACTGGTAAGGTCTCGGCTTTGGGCAGGAGAATTCCAGATCCTAAAGCCGATTTCGCTGAAGATCCGCCGTGTGTGAGATCTTATTGCACGTTAAAACATACGAAGTTGGTCAAACGTCTCCTGATATGATGCGGAAGTTTGGAAAGAAGCTACCAGTTCAGGTGTTGCCCTTGTCATCCGACCGCGGTTCAGAATTACGAAGTCAGTCGCAAAATAACATTTTTTGTTGCTTCAAAACGGAACATTAATAAAAATAAACTAAACATAACATAGATGCACATCAATTTCCATAAAGATCGGCACATTGATTAGATAAAGCGGAACATTTAGATTTCACAAACAGAAAATCACCTTCCATTCAGTTAATAAATTAAACCTGGATTCAGAATATTTCCTAAATGTAGACTTTTTTTTACTCTTTAAACTGTGTTTTTATTCCTTCTTCCGTTTTCTAATTTTTCCAGATTCCTTTTGCTACGCAGTTATTTGCGAACATAAAAAATTGCTAACAAAAAAAAAGATATATTCCATTAAAAACTGTTTTCTCCGTGACTAAGATGGGTTATTGCACCCAAATTCTCTTTTTCTGCAACTATATTATAAGCTTTTGTAATTTTACTGGCGAAATTTATTTAATTGTTTCTTAATCATCCGAATCTTTGGCTTGTTCACCAGAATTAAGATTATGTGGCTCGTTAAGCCTTACTACTTAAGACGATGAGATTCATTTATTTGAAGTTAGGGCTTTTTTAAAAATAGTAATTGGTTTTTTCGAGTTATTTCGATAAAAAAAAAATTTTCATTGTTTTTTATGGTCAGGAAAGCGGTAAAACACATTTGTTTGTCTAGTTTCCCCTGAAAAAAAAGGAAAACTTTCTCTTAATGACAATGAGTTTTTCCACAAAACAATTTTTCTGTTTCTGTATAATAAATCTAAACAAAATTGAATTTTATAAAAAAATACAAGGCATGTTTTTAAGTAAGTACCGTTTGGAAATTAAAAACACACAAGTGTACTTTTTTACCAATTTTGTTTTCACATGAAAGCCTATATATTAATCTACTTTTCAACATAATTTCCACTAATATTAAGGCATTTGTCGTATCGTACAACCAGCCTTTGAATTCCATCCTCATAGAAATCTGTCGCCTGTCCAGCGTGAGTAGAACTTACGATAATTCGATCACAATTCCATAAAGAATCTTCTTGAAACTTGAGGACACTCATTAGATAAAAACGAAATCGTAAAGTGTCTGTTCTCTCGAACTTTTCTATCAACTTTCTGTGCCAAATCTTCAGTTATGACAGGTCACCCACTTTGTTACTCATCATGCATATTCGTGCTGCTATCTGTAAATGCTCTAACACATTTTCTTACCATTCCTTCGCTCATAATATTTTCTTCATACACTTCACTGATCTGCAGATGAATTTCAGCCAATTTCACATCTTTACATTAAGAAAACGAATCACAGAGCGTATTTCACTGTCGGTGGAATTTTCAATTGACTGGGGCATTTTTTATACTTAGACACAGACATAAACACTGTCGAATTCTTCCGCAATGGCGTCTGTGGGTTGCCAACAGATTTTCAAATCAAGGGGCTTGCGGGGAACGGCAGCCGCAGCGTTGCAGCAGCCCAATTTCAAAACGGTACTTAATAAAACACTCCTCGTACAAATTTAGAAATTACCAGTAAATGAATCATTATGAAGTTACCTATTCATAAATCTTTTTTAATCAATATTTTAAAATTTATTTAATGATTAATGTTGGAGTCAATTAACGAGACGCCATTGCCTCGTATTAATCTATCTGCTGATAGCATATAATATCTAACTATTCAACGTCATTTTCTGTACTGTCACGTTCTGTTGCTTACTGCAAGATATCCAATAGATTCCGATACTAAAATGGCGAGGCTTTTTTATCCGGTATGTATCAAATTAGCATTAATTGCTCCAGTCTTATAATGCTAAGAAATCGAAATTTCGTTTTCTCATTTACGCTGTGCAGTAAAAACTGAAAATAATTGATGCAAATATAAAGTAATTATCATTGTTTAAAAGCATGTATTAAGGAAAGAGACATGACTTCCTTAAGAAGTAAACTGTCATTTAACAAAGGAGTTACGAATTTAAATCAGTAAACCACGCGTTTGATTGTGCTAACCGAATGCTTAAATGCACTTCTGAAGCAAACAATTTTTATTCTCATCTGGGAAATAAATCTATTTTTAGGATTCATGCAAAAATTTATTATCTTTGTGAATTCATATGAGGTCCTGTTGGATTCTTGTGTATTTAACTGCTTAGATAAGAAATTCACAAAGATATTTTTAAAGACTAAACAGACATTTATAAAACGATTAAAAACAAATACAATATGTAACTTATCATAGCTTCGTTCTGTCGTACCTGTTTTTAAAATCAAAATTCACGGCAATATAACATCTGGCTGTTGACATTCCTCCGGAAATGTACTCTTTTATAATAAGAAATAAATTGCAGCCAGGCTTTTGCCAGACAATCATAAAACTATGTTGACAGTCCTATAACTGTCATTAAATTATTCAACGTTTTCATGCAATGCTACTTAATTTGACTATTTTCACATTTTTTCAACAGTTAATATTGTAACAGATTTTACACTCACTTCCTAGTGTGCTAGTTTTGGAATTATGTGAAAGTGTGTGTTCTCGATGGCAATAGATTATTTTAGTATTTTCAGTATTTTACTATCAGCTAATCTGTTAATTTAATTAAATTTTAAATCTATACCAGTCGCATTAAACTGGTAATAAATTTGCGAAAAAGTTGATTTGAACATCCATAATAATTACAAAAATAAATTATAAATTAAAGATTAAAAAAATAATTGAAAATAATGCTTTTTCTTTTTAATAAACAAATAAATGCGTGTTTTTAAAAACTTTTTTATTAAATTTATTTGTAATGAAGCAAGATCAACGCAGCTGCTTTTATTAATGATAAATTTCAGGAATTATTTTTTTTTGAATACGGAGCTTAAATGAATGCAGCTCTATTTTAATCCCTCCCTTCTTTTAGACATTAAGAATAGCCTCAGTGCTTCAGAAATTCAATATTATTTCTATAAAAAATAACTCAATATGGCTTATAGCCCTATTAAAATATTGAAAAGTCCGAAAAAAGTGGGACGGGAGAGTTTGCTTAAAAATTGAAGAGAAAATACATCTGTAATATGTCCAGTTCTTTCTTTAATAATGAAAGATTAAAAAAAATGTTAATTATACTCTGCTGTGTAGCTTTTATTCAGAAAAGGTACATAATTTTTCGTGTAAAAAAGTTATCAGTGCAATTATTTTCATAAAACTTGTCATTAGGAAACCCAACGAATAGGGAATGTTTCAGTTCAGCACATTGTTTTATTTTTTCAGTAATGGAATCTCTTTTTTTTAATGAGCTACATTCGCTATTAAGGATTATTTTGCTATTTTTTTCTTACTCTTTAAAACCCTTTCGTGAACCTTAATAATTAATTTAATCCCAATGCGGCCGGCCTTTTGAAATTTTAGTTTGAATAATACTGTATTATCCGATCATATTAAAAGAATATTTCTTTCTGAAATGTATATCACTTATTTTTTCATTTATATATCACTGAAATGAAACTTTTGATATTTTGGTATGATGCTTTCAAAATACATGAAAAATGTTTGTTTTCATATGATGTCGTTACGGTTGTCCGATATTCCATGGATTTCTGATCGATAATTCATCCTGAATAAACATCCAACATAATTTGAGAAAAACATGTTTTTGTTACTAGAGTATTTAGCATTAAGCCATTTGTGAAATCTAGTATTCGGAAAGAATCATATCAAGAATTTTTCTTATGAATGAATACATGAATCCTTAAAATATCGTTTTCTGAAAAATCCCGTATGATCGAGAAAAAACTAGAAATGTAACTTATATTTTCCGACGCAAATATCAATAATGTCAGAATTTGTAGCAGCATCCTTCTAGTAATTCAAATAATACGGTAAATAAAATCATTCGGGCCTCTTCGATAATTATGCGGGTATTCTTTAAGTTTGTAAAAATGTAGAAATTTAATAAGAGTACTTATTTTTTTAATGCGTATGTTTTCACTAGCAACGTTTAAAAGGTTAAATACTCTTTTCTTAAAGCAGGATATCAGCTATAAATGTCATCAATAGCTAATTTCAAAACCGCTAGAGATAAGCATATACTACCAATTGGGAAAATGGTTTAAATTATGGAAGGAATACTATTTGGCGTTATATGAGTCAATAAATATAATGATGAAAAATCTACGAAGCCTAAATTTTATTCAGTTCCCCCGGTTCTATTAGTCGTATTTAACAAAGTATTCTTACTCGAAAAACGTTCCACTCTTCTGCGACGAAACCTGATAGAATTAAAAAGCTTTGTTTTTCATTATTTTAACCCAAACAAGCGCTGCCCGTTGATTGGAGGATCTTCCTCAAAACGACCATTGAAATAGTCTGAAACAGAGATAGCCGAAGGTCCAAAAGTCGACTAGTTTTATTCGCGGAAAAGTGGAATTTCCTTGTTTAAAATGTTAGTGCATCAAGTATATTTTACTAAATATGACTAACACGACTGAGAGACTGGATAAAAATTTAGTCTTCTAAATTTCGTCATGAAATGCGTTTTATAAATGTATCAAATTATTAGATACCATTATACGAATACTTTATCCATGTGTCTTCGTAAATTTCTGAAAATAACTTATTAATTATTTGCAATTGATATTTATGAATTTCTATAAACTTCAATCATAGAACTGTACCAATACGACTATTAAAATCGTTGTCTTCATCTTTCAGATTCCATAATACATGGAAACAATGCATCATCAGGAACATTTATTTTCTTTTAATGACAAAATCCAATTTCTCTGGTACCTAAGGCAAAAACGAAAATGAAAAAAACCCAAAGACGAAGTCGACACAAAGTACGTATATTGAGGAATTAAACCAGAAGAGTAGGAAAAAAATCCTCCTACACAAACATCCCTTCTGTAACCAACATCATGCTTCGCATTTGAAACGATTCTCCTGATCCGAAGACAAACCAAGATGAGCGTTGTCAGAAATGCTATCATCCCGATAAATAATCGCCGAAAAAGATTAACAAAAGAAAAAAAGAATCAATAAAAAGCAAGGGTGGGAGCCCGACCAGCTGTTTACATTATTTGCCAATACGAGTAGAGAGGAAACCCCGAAAGATTTTCACTTTCTTTGTGGGTGGCAATGTTTGACATCGTTGCCAGGCAACGGACGCCTCCCACGTTTCGTAAGAAGAACCAACTCTGTGTCTGAGGCATATCTTCCGTTATGTTTTCTACTGAGCATTGCATGTTCAGCTGCTATAAAATTGAATCGCAGAACGATGGAGGCAAATGGACAAAGCACAACCTCTTGCCCAAAGACTGACTTTTTTCCAAACCGATTTTCAGAAATTGAGGTTTGGAACTTATTTTTGAGATTGGGATAAAAGATGCAATGGATAAATAATAGAATGACTAATGAACAGAAAATTTTGATATGATTGTTATGAAATATTAAGTAAATTTTGTAGAAGTATAAAGAACAAGTTTATGGAAGTAGAAAATCCACTTTAATATTATTGTTTGATTTTTAACTGAATCATTAATAACTCTTTGCCTAGATGGCAAAATAAGACGATATTCTTTTCGGCATTTGTAATCTAAAAATTTTCTTTTAATGTTAATTTTAAATGTTTATATTCTTCTAATGAATTTGTTTCAATTTTATTTCCAGTCTTTTTCTTTTTTTCTCTTAAGTGTAATAATTGTCTGAATTCATTATGAAAAATGAATGGTTAAAACCTTTTTCTAATTCTGAAGATTGCTTCATTTATTCAGATATAGTTTATGCTTTCAATGCATGCATTCTACTAGATTTTTTTTTGATCCTATTTGTCTTAATCAAGTTTGATATTGCTTTATATTCTATTAAAAGAAGTAACCTGAAATAAAATCTTGATTATTTAAAATAAATAGAAAATGGGAATATTGGAAAAGCCATTTTATATAAAAAAAAAATTGGAAAACTACTTACAGTTTTCAAAAAGTGAGAGTTTACTTAATTTACGATTGCTAGAAATAAAACAGTAAGCAAACTAGCCAGCTTCGTCTTTTTAATGATCTTTCACCGAATACCTAACTGAGTAGATTTCTCAGGATTAATTTATCTATAAAGGTACTGCCTTTTTCTTGTTCTAAATAATCAAGAACAATATGTGTGTTAGCGCAGTGCTTCTACTTAAAACACCACGATGCGAGGGTTGGTTAATTTTACACAGTCTCGGTAACGCATTGTATGGTTTCGTCGTCATTCAGTTTTTTCTGTCCAGCTAAATTATTGTCTTCGTATAACCAATCAAACATTGCTTCCTCGTCGACATTTTCACATACATCTAAGGCTTATATGAAGGGGAGATTTTTGTACCTTTGACTGATTTGCGGTATCAATTTTTTTATTGGCTTTATTTTTGCGCTAATTAATCTATTGCGAGTGCTGACCTTAATTCTGTTTTTTTATATATTATATAAATATTTTAAAAGACTAGAATTTTTTTTAACATTTTGAATTATTTTTGAAAAATCCTTACACGGTGGCCAATGGTACAGCATAGTGTTGTGTCTTTTACCGGGGGATGTTTACCTTTGACCGGGACGTATTATGAGAACACACATAGATGAGAAAATTACTTTTAATAACATAAAACTATAAGATATTTATTTTTGATTAAAAGTCAAGTTTTTATGCGGAAGAACAGATTATTCAAAAAAATTCCATATTACTTAAAAGATTCATTCCTTTTAAAATAGATTCATAATGCTACTTTTTAATGAACATCTTTACCCAACTTTATAGTTTTAAAAATCTTTCGTCATTTTCAGAATTAATTTATTTCACAAAGCTTTTTTATCTATTTTTGTTAAAGCAGCAGTGTCCTTTGAGTTCCGTCTATGTTTTTTTTTTCAGTTTTGAGGGCATCGTTTTATTTCAAAGCCTGTAAGTCTAGTTTTTCACAGCTGTGTTTGTGATAATATTTGATTTACTTTTTAGTCTTCTTTTATTTATTTTCTTTCTTTGCTGAGACTTAAGGAAGAGCCTCACATTTTCAGGAGGTATAATTGAAGAGGTCGATGGTAAATTTAGACTAACAGGACTTTGGGGTAGAATCTCTGTTGATGAACCTGAAGTAACTGAATTTACAAGATCTGGATAGATTTTCGACCTGTCTGTTACACATGAAAGCAGCAACTCATCTTCAGCAAAAACATTCTCTAAAGGGAACAAATAAGAAGTTTTGTACCTCACAAAGGAGTAACTCACCATGGTGATCAAAGGTACAGCATGGTACAGTTTCATATTTAAACCACTATAACTTGTTTTTGGTTACGAATAAAAATACCAGAGTTAGCGCAAAATAAGGTTGTTATTCTATGTATAGTATGCATACACTCATACCATTCCTTAGCACCAAAAAATGTTATGAGGCAAAAAATAATGATTGTAATTCTTACTTTTTAGTGGTGAAATCAGATAAATATTTTTATTCAGCATAGTAAGTATTCCTTTCAAATAGTCCCAAGCTAAACTAATTAATTGGTGGGTAGTCTTTGCCTGGATAAAAGCTTCGTCCAAACAATATTAGAGTACGATTCTTTATTTGAATTTTAAGAAAGTTTTTCTCATTATTATGGTATCGTATTCAAGATAAATATATTATTCGGTCTATTTTAAGCTTAAATACTTCACAGTTATCTTTGAAGCTATATCTTTAATATAAGTTAAATTTTGGGAACTCAAAATATTGCCTTACTGTTAAGTTAAGTAATGTGATGTTAAGTTTAGTCTCCACAACTAAGCCAGCGCGAATCTAGAGTCATTAGTCTCATGTATTCTTCTTTCATTCTAGCGCAGACATTGATATTTCTGTCTCTAATCGATTCACGTTTCTATTCGTTTGGGAACAAACCATAAGTAGTATAAAAATCACATTTTCGCAAAAAATGTCACTGAGCGTTTTTCCCTCCGATCTTTAAATACTTTTATCTATTTATAGTAACAATACAAAGCTGTTAATTTAAAATTTTTACGAAGAATTTGTAGTTTAAAACTAGTGGAATTCTATGAAATATTATTTAGAACAATTCAAATGAACAAAATTCTTAAGGTACAATTTTAGAAAGGTTCAACGATTTTAAATACAATAGAAATGAGAAAATTTCGCTTTTTAATGATTTCTCTTTAATATTCTTACTGTTTTCTATCTTTAACACTAAACTGTCTGATTTCATGCCAAAAATTAATTTAATTAAATGCAATAACGAAGGTTTTAATTGTTTTGAAAAAATTGAACGAAAGTTTAAATTTTAAAGATTTCAATACTTCATACTTTGTAAACGGCTTCAAATATGAACATGGATATATTTTAATTGCTACTTAATATCGCAAATAAATATTAATATATTTGAAAGTATTCTAAGCGAAACAATGAATACATTTGGAATGCTTAATAAGGAAAACAAGTGACCGAAAATTAAATCGATATTATTTTAATCTTTCAAAGATCGTTTGGCAATACCCAATGGGGAAAAAGCAGAATATTTAAGCCTTTGAAATATCGTTTGGCAATAACCAGGGAGAAGATTAGCATATTTTTCTTTGAATTGTCTGGCATAAAAATCTTAAATAATTAGATTCAAATTTCAAAGCAGTTGATCTCCATCTAAGAAGAAGTTCAAATGAAATACGGCAATACTCATTCTTCGCAGTCATGTAAATGAGGTTTATTTTAATGTGCATTTCTTAATTCTTATTTTATTTTTCTCAGAAGATTGATCTCGTACATATTTAATTTAAAAGCGCGAATTCAAAAGATAAGTGAATTTTCGATTGAAATGGAATGAATATTTATCTCTGCGTAGTTCAGCAGTAATTGGCTTTTCCGCCGTTCTGCTTTAGGAACTTTTATATAGATCATAAGAAAGAATATTTTAATTCTTTTCTTCACGATATCAGTATTTCTTTAAAAATTTATTTTCCTCTTTCAAGCATTCCACAAGCGTTTCTTTCCTGGAGAAAATAGGTATTTTTTTCCTTCTTATTAAAAGTGATAAAATATTGGACTTCAGCTTTGAAGGCTTTAGATATTGGAGATGATGGTATAGGAGTTATTCAAAACCCCAAATTTTAGAAAATAAGGGGAAAAATCGATAGGAGCGCAAACTATTAGAAATTTGCAAGGAAAATGAGTTGAATAATATTTAACATTAAGCAATTCATTTTTTACTAAATTTTCTTGAAATCGCTTCATCCACATAGGCTAAAATTATTTGAACCTCATTCAGCTGTGAAGCTTTCGAAGATTTTTTATCTTTTCACTTAAAAAGAAATGTCTTTTAATTCGACATAATATTGTATATATTTCATGTTGGTATTGGATAGTGTATTCAATGTTTTGATATTTAGCTGAAGGTTTCTCTTCAGTTATTCAGATATTTTTCTTGTGAAAATATAGCCTTTTGCTATCAGTATTGATCTTAAAAGAGTTAAAGAAATAGGTCACGATTTTAAAAGTGTAGAATGACGAGCTTAGTTGAAATCATAAGAATCTCAAGTTAGTAATTTGGGAAGGACAAATCTTCAAAAGCAAATTTTGAAAAATTAAATACATTTAAACGATTTTTAACTTTATTATTTTAAATATTTAATAACAAGTAAAAAATATGATAAACTGCAATGCTTTGTTCAAACTGCGGCAACTAGTCTTTACTTTCATAGCTGGAACAGAGGACTAAAACAAGGAGAATTCCAGCCATTCAAGTTAAATAATAGGGAGTAAAATTGTTTTCACAATAAGAAAGCGCCGATTCATTACTTTTGCCAAAACTTTTTCTATGGTAGATTCAAGAACGTGAATATATTTTTCGTCATTTTGAATATTTATTTATTTGAGTACACAGTCCTCGCGATTACTCTTGAGAGCTTATTCTTTTTCCCATATTATGTTAAATTAATTTTTTTGAAAGCAGAAAAGAATATTCTTTCTGGAAAATGCAAATATGAATGATTGAGCTTCTCTCTTGTTTATTTCAACGAGGGTTACACAGAAACGTAATTCGAGTTTAAAACAATTTTACGTTTTAAAATACTGCTAATGATGAAAGAAAATAGGACAACTTCTGTTCGTTGTCCTTGGTTTTGATATCATTTCCAGCTATAAAATAGTGCAGTAGAACCTTCACTATTCGTTACAAATATGTTCATTCTAATTATTTCGGTGATCCGAAATAATTAGAATTGACCATTTTTCAGATTCCAGGGAATTTGTATTATCCAGAAAATTCAGTAAAATATTCTTGATATACCATATGTCATAGAGTATTGATTACTTTTACTCTGTGAAAGTGTACGGAGAAAACTATCTGTGATTCTCATCGTAGAACAAGTTTCCTTATATCAAAAGAAGATAACCGATTTTCTTTTTACTAATAAAGGTGATGTATTCATTCTTTAAAAATAATGTAAATATTTCTTTTAAATTAGGAATAACCATTAGTTTGGTTTTTGATCCGGGATTGTTATTTTTCCTTTATTTTTTTAATAAAAAATATTCAAAACATTAAAAAAGTTGTTCGGATTCCCGAGATTCTACTGCAATTTTCCTACTTCAGTAACTTTTTCGTTTTGTTCCTGTAATGAATTATAATACCTTTGAAATATGCAGATCTATTCTGTAACTCTCTAAAAGTCAAATCAAGCTAGCTGATAATAAACGAAAAATGATTAGAGTTATTCTATTCTTTTATGAGTTTTCGTTACAAAATTTCCCAAATTAAAGTGTTTTATATAAGAAGAAAGTCGATATATTATTTCACTGAAATCCAAAAGCATCAAAAATATATTGTACCATTTTCTGTAGCGACTACAAGTTGTATTTTATTTAAGAACAGAAAAGTTTTAAAACAAGATATTCTAAAACAAGATTTTATTAAAATATTATTATTTTTAAATGATGAAACAGAGCTATGTTTCATTAATTGTCTCATTGTTCCTTTTTAAAACTATTTTGATGACTTTTTACTTTTTCGTATAAAAGTATGCGTTTATTATAACCCTATAAATAAGAAAACATTCGACAAAAACTTTTACTTTAAATATGCTGTTTGTTAGATACAAGCAATTCCTACCTTCAATTGTACTCTATATATCTGACGACAGGAGGTTATTTCTATCGATTATGTGTAAGTGACGACTAGGAATTGCTTTATTCTTCCGAAAGTTTACGCAGAACAGAATTTCCTGCATTTTGATCGTAGGAAGATAGGAAGAGGATGATCTTCTTTCCAAGCCTCTCCCCCCCAAATACAATTGGTTTTCCATCCTTTACAAGATATGTAAATGATACGGAATACATCCTACGGAATTGAATTTGAAGTTTTATTCCAAACTCTTGTTTCCCAAATCAGCTTGTTTCTTGTTTTCACTGGATTGAAAGGGTCAAACATTTGCTTCTGGATTTTTCTGAAAGGAATTTTCGAGAAGGAAAAAACCTATTGAAGGGAATGGATTTCTTTTAAACTAAAGTAGTCTAGAAAATAACTTTCACCATGTTTTTCCAAATGTTTTTTTAAAGAATAGATTGTGGTTTTGTGTCCTTTTGTGTAATTTTACGGACATTAAGTGGCATTTTAGCTTTTATTTATCTTAACGAAAAATAAATGTTACTGTTTAATGACAGTTTGGTCAACGATTAAATTGCTGATTTTAGTTTTTTTCTTTTATACAAAAAATATACATACTTAAAATATACAAATATTTATTCCCAGTCTAACGAATACACTATTTTTCTACACAAAACATTATGATTTCTTAGTGATTTCTAATTAAACTTTTGGACTGAAGAAAATTTTATAAATATTTAGGTCTTCTTGAAAAAAAGATTACAATGCATTTATTTATGTCATTGTATTACAGATATTACTTTATTTCTTTGGAATAAAAAATTGAGTTGCATTTATTATGTAGATGCATTGTCGTATGTTTTAAATGTCTTCTTCTAAAAGGAAAAACGAAAGTACTGAAACGGAAAATTCACTTTTATGAATTTTATGAAAGTATGAAAATCGAAATGTTTTCTTTTCTTTTGAAGAGCTTTTATTTATTGAAAAATTATTATGTTAAATATTCTATTAAATTTCTTTTGTCTAACAAGAGAAATAAAGCCATTTTCAAATAAATATAAAAATTTCATCAGTCCTTTTCAAACGACATATACTAAAGTATATAATATTTCAAAGAAAAGAAAATTAAATAGTGATTATATTCTATTGTGTCAAAATAATGTCAATGATAAATAATAATATCGATATCTTCAAAAGGCAACCACTGAAGTGCATAAAAAAGAATTCCTGTTTATAATTTCTTACGTCTAGAAAAAGAAAACAAGACGGTTGTTGCTCTTATATTGTTTATTAATATAGCTGACTAAACCTCTAATGAGATTGAAAAATTATGCGATATAATTTTGGATCTTATTTCTTATGTTATGAAATAAGGATCTATCAATCATATGGGTACAATTTCTCCGACCTCCCAGTTATATAACACAATGTGTATTAAACATTAAAATTTATTTCTATTCAAATATGAACCTAAAATACTTATATATGTTTAAGAATGTCATCGCGATTTTTTAACTTTCGAATTAATTGCGGCTTGTGACTTTATTAGAGTTTTTAATATCAAAAATTCTACAATATCACGCGCGAGTCATGCAAGGATTAAAGCACACATTTTGTGAACTAAGAAACATGCCCAGAATAGTATAAAATACACGCCAAACTTAATTTTCATTTTAAATAATATTTATGACTCAAGAGGTTAGTTTCAAACTTCCTTAAAGAAATTGCTTATAGCTAACTCTATCTTTTGATAGACAAACAAATAAAGTGCTAATATGATAAACTAACTCTACACATCTTTCTATATGTAGGTAGCACGATATAGATCTAAATGACTCCAAGAAGATCCTGATGAAGATAGCCTGCTGACACCACCAAGAAGAACGAACAATTCTGCTCGCCAGAACTTGGATGAGAGGACCTGGTGATGACGCGATAGAAATTAACTTCGGACGTCATAATAATATTGTAAAGTCACCCACTTAACATCCTAATCTTTTCTTTTTTGCCCTTCAATGTCTGTGTTCAACCAAGTCTAAAATGTTTAACTAAAATTATCAGAATGTTAAAACCGCATTTTCTTCATTGTTAACATTTATATCACTCCTCTTCACATCGCATTTATACAACTTTAGTACATAAAATATATTTCACAAATATATTTTATTAAATTACCGGGGATATAATCATTTCATTTATTGAGTTTTTCCAAAACAACTCCAGAAAATCTTCGTTCTTCGCACAATGGAGTTCCATGGTGAACTTAGTTTTTCAAGCAATTTCTTCCAGTTAATACTTGTTTTATCATTTAAAATGCGTGTGCAATATTTTATTATCCTTTGGCCACCATTTTGCATTGAGATTTGTGTGATTGTTTGTCTTTTTTTCAGTTGAAATATCCGGTATTTATGATGCCGGACATAGGAAAACTTTTTAATTTTTTCCCTACAGGCTTGAAATTTCATTTTTTTCACCCTTTGCAGTAGTACACAGAACATGAAAGGAAAAAACTCTCACTTCATTATTTCTTAATTCCGACTGATAGGCTTTTTATAAGTTTTTACTTGAGAAGAAAAAATATTTAAATTTTGATATATTAGATGTGAATATACCGGAATGGAAATCCTGAGTTACTTAAGTAAAATAGTGTATTTATGAAAATAATATTTCGTTTTTAATTTTACCCAAAAACGTCTACAAGAACAATAGAATGCAAATGTACTGTTAAACATTAAGTGAAATCAAGACAAAGGAAACAACACAATGATGGTTATTAAAATATTTATGCAAATTATTTTCTAAGAAAATCTTGAATATATCAGTTTTAAGGTGAAATAAACTTATGAACAAACACCAATAGTTTATTCTCATTGCAATCCATCCTAAAAAGCCACTTTCTTGAAATGCACCAAAAGTTTGTATTATTGAAATTCGAGGATTTTTACAGCATATTCCGAACAAAGAATTAGAATAAATCTTATAAACGGATTCTTTCGGTTAAAACTTTGATGTCAGAGTACCTTGAATATTAACCGAAAACTAAAATTGTGCCGAACAATGACCTCTTTCCATTATTTTCTTCGTTTCCGATGTCTAAACTGTTTTCTCAAATTAAATTTTATTCCGTATTAAAGAATCAAATTTAAATAAGACTATCTTTAAGGATAGTCTAAGTAAGTAGTAAAGTACTAAGTAGATAGTAGTAGATAGTATGGTAAGACTATCTTAAAAGGTAGTCTTACTGTAATTTAATTGACTAAAGTAAGACTATCTTAAAAGGTAGTCTTACTGTAATTTAATTGACTAAAGTAAGACTATCTTAATAGACTAAAGTTAACAGAATAAGTTGGACTATCTTAAAATATAGTCTGACTTTCTGACGCATGAAACTTAGCATATACTTTACGTTCAGTCGCCTTTAAATAATGATTTTGCCATGAAATAATACTTCAAAAAAATATTAATCCTGGCGTAAAATGCAGGATTAAAATATTTAGAATTCTTGACTTAGAGAAAGATCAGGCGAAGGGTGGAATGAGAATATTTTAATATCTGAGGTAACGTTGGCAATACTATGGTAGATAATTTGAATCTCGCTTTAAAAGAAGTGAATGAATGGAAGTTCTAATCAATTAAGCAATACAGAAATTTTTTGATTAATCACTTGTTTAACAGCCAGTTTCCGTCATCCTTAATTTTCTGAAAAATAACAAGTAATATAAAAAAATTTGAAAGTCAATTCCTCTTTGATTGAACTAATAGTAGCAATTGAATTGAAGAAGAAAAAATAGACCTAACTCTTTCTAATACTAGTATCTTTCCTTTTTCTCAGTGTGTGATTTTCGCGTCACGTAATTTATAGATGTTATGTCAGCTTAAAAACATTATCATGTTAAATATTGTAACGAAGCTATAATATCGCTTCCCTGAGATGCTAAACTTGGTGACATGGCGATAAATTTGGCGACTATTTTGACGACTTTGCGGCAAAGTTGGCGACAAAAGGATCTAATAAATAAAATTAATTAACTAAATTTGATTAATGAATTAATATTTCAAAAAACTGTATTAACATCAAGTGTCATCGGCTACAAGTTTTAAAAAATGTATTTGAACTTGAGTGGATGAATAAAAAGTATTTTATTAACGATTGATATATATATATATATATATATATATATATATATATATATATACATATATTGGGAGAGTGTGAACTAATAGTAGGAATTGAAAAAGTAACGTAGGTTTATAATATTATAATACATTTCTGTTAATTACCACTTTTATATTGAAGTTCATATTGATCGTTTTGTAAAATTGAATACAATATGTAAGCATTATTCACTTTAAAAGAATTTTAATATCATTTTTGTCCTAATCCAGCAGAGAAATCGCGTTAGGTTGGAAATGTATTAAGAGATTTCTCTTATCCTTCTCTTCGGTTATCCGTCATAGCCCTGGTCCGATCGGTGACGGTTAATCGAAGTACTACTGTATTCATTCTTCATATAAAGACGGTTTATTTAAATTCTTTTTTGAAATTCCAATATCTTTTTGTGGTTGAATAAACTCATGAATATTTCATTTAAAAACTCAAATTCGTTATATAATAAAAATTCGTGAAATACGTTCTATAAAAAATCGTAAGATAATATGAATAAATTCATTACATAAAGCATATGGCATTATTAAATTATCTCTGCATGATCAGGAAGATAAACATCTTCAAAAATATATAACAAAAATTATTTTAAACCATTTTTCTGGAAAATATTAAATATGAACTAAATCATTTTTTTCTTCTTGGTTTTTGCATTTACCGCAATGTTCGCTTGATCAATTGTTGTTTTCCAAATATTTCAAATTATCAAGAGTTAGCTGAAAAAAAAGCTGTTTTCTCCAGGAAATGCAAATCTAAATGTAAAAGCTTTAGTTTTGCTTCGTTCTTCGAAGATTATGCAGGAGTCTTATTGATGCTTTGAAATACTGCTGATGTTGCAAGAAAACAGAAAATGTGTTTACTTTCCTCATTCATAATCTTTTTTTGTTATCTTCGGTAGCCATAAAATAGCTCAGTTTATTTTCATTTTCTTTTCTTTCTTTCGCTGGTTAAGAACATGAAGACCTATAATTTCTTCCTTCAAATATGAAAGCTTTGAAATGCACAGATTTTTGTTTGGTGGCTCTCTAAAAAGACAAAGGAAGTTTTAAAAATTATGGTTATTTTATATAGGAAAAAAATAAATCGATAATTTTTTTTTACATTGGCATTTTTAGTTTTAGAGCTGCAAACAAGGTAAATTTAAAGGTTGAATTACCTACAAAAAGCATAATTGATTTTCAAAAATACAGAGATTATAAAAAAGAATATATTTTTAATTTTTCTTCTGAAGACAATGGCATTTCTTCATTGCTTTTTTCTTTTTTAACTTAATTTTATGATTGACATTTTTTTGTGATTTCTGAAAATGACATATAATAAATAATTTTGAATTGAAACTCAAGAAGTTATTTGAAGTTTGATTAAATCGTCGATTATATATGTCTGATTTTTTAACAGTTTTAATGACAGAGGTGGATAAAATTTATGCTATTCAGCAGAAGATTACACATTTGTATGAATCGTCAAAGGTGCGATTTTTAGCTGTTTTTGGAGTATAGGAAACAATGATTTCATTATAATTTCCATTCTTCAAAACGAAAAGCTCTTTTTTCTGAAGAATATAAATTTAAATGATGCAGGTTCTGTTCGATTTTGTTCACCGAATATTGTACGAGATTGTTGTTGTCTAATGCAAATGAAGAAAAAAAAACACCTTGAAGTCTGTATTAGGTAGATTCCTTATAGGAAGTCTACCTATTGCAATGGTTCTCATGACACGACTTTCGGAAAATTTCTGCAGATCTTCATCGATCATGACCCCTAGAAATCAAAACCACCCTTCGTTAAAAAGTTTATATATATATATATATATA